>CATLJY010000902.1:0-116121 GCA_949987705.1 Thereva unica | reverse complement strand
CAACAATTGGTTGTTTAAGAACTTGAAGAAGAGTTCTATATAAAAATAGAATCCGTAAGTGAAAGATTTTAAATGAACTACGATGTGGAGATAAAAACTTCGAAATCGAGTACGGTACTGGTAAAAAAAATTTCGATGAATACGGTATTCAGGCAAGACCAAACTTTTGCTAAATACGGTTCTTTCACTTTGATATTCAAACCAATTAAAAACAACGGTTGAAAAAATAAGCAAAGACCGTACAGTTCCTGGATGGAACCACCAAAAAATGTGTAGCAAGCAATTAACTTAAAAGAATGCAAATTTAATTAAAAAAAAAACACTGTACGGTTTGGTTTGCTTATTTTATTCACAAAACAAACCTTTACATATAAATTTCATCAAATCCCTACACCCAAATATATAAATTTTAATTTCTCTTCTTTATTTCAATAAATTTACAATTTTTCTTATTTATTTTAAACTTATTTCTATTGTGTTATCCTACACGAACACGGACTTTAAATCTTCACTCAAAGAAAAACAACACTAGTTCATTTTGTTCAATATGGCCAAAATTGGCATATACCTTTGAACATATGGCACTAGGAAAACGCACTACCGAATTTATCTAACACCCTTTAATTATTCCAAAAAAAAACCTCTTTTCAAAATTTTCCAACTCTTTAACGATTTTCCAAAACTCGCGACGATTTTTAAGCAGCCTGATTTTCTATGGTAGAATGGCGGAATTGCGATGAAAAAGCTCTGTTTATATAGTTTTGGCCTTTTAGAACCTTTTAGACCTTGAATTAGGATGATTCCCATCTTAGAAATCGAAATTTCCCTTTCGTCCATATTAAAATTTTATTTCTTTTCTCGCTCATTCTTCTCTCCCTTTCTCTCTCCCACTTATGGCGAATATTTTCTAATTTTTAAACCCTTTTTTTAGCTTTTTTACAAAACGTCGCATTTTTAGACGTTTTATTTATATTCAGCGGTGCTGAAATTATCGTACTGGCACTATCAGCTGATGGATGTCAGTTCGCAGAGTGCCAAATTCGTTGTGGACATCTGCGTTTTTCTTCGCGAAGTTTGCCGTTTTTTACGCGGTTTATCCAGGTGTACCGCCGTGGTCGCTTTAGTGCACCTCTCGGGGAGTTCGCGCGGTCATCAAATTGTTTGTTATTTTCGCGATTTCGTCGCATAAAAAAAAAACGCGAAGTGAAAGTTAGGTTAAGGTGTGCCGTATTGGATTTGTTATTATTGTTTTATGTTGTATTGTTTTTGTAAATTGTGTCGTTTAATTTCAATTTTATGTTGTATTTTTGTATATGTTCGCTTAAAAGTTTAATGTTTTTAAGTTTTTGTGTATTTATGCGGCAATTTCCGACGGTGCGATCTTTGTTTTGGTCAGGGTTCTTCCCTTGAAGAATCCCTGAAATCTTTAGCTTGTGTGTTTTATCGCTTGTTATCATGTTGTTGATAAACTTCAATATCGGTACATGATTACATTATTTCTATTTTTGTTTAACTTTTTTTCTTATTTCAGGTTGTTTAATTACTTCAAGTGGACAAGTATACATAAATATCATTTGATATATATTTAATTCATATTTATAATTTCATTTCATTTTAGGTTGCTTTTTTATGGTTGTTCTCAACAACACTTAAACACACTTAATCACCAAATTTGTTTTATTTTTTTTTTTTCATGAAATCACTAAAAAAACTATTCACTGAAAAATCCAAGTACAGTTGAAAGTGTTAAAATACAATATTTTATCACTTTTTACTGCAAAAATAAACACAAAAATTCTGTGCGTACGGCTTCCACGCATGTTACTCCGGTGTGCGGTGACTTTTGGGGCCTATTACCAACACCACGAAAAATTCATCTACGAGGCCTGTAGTTGAGAGGGCTTGGAAATTCTCATTCTCAATTCGTGGAAATGCTCTTCCTTGTAACCGATGCACATTCTCGTAAGGCAAACTCACTCACAGGTAGATTTGGGGTTTTTGTGTTGTTTATTGAATTTTTCTGTGTTGAAGAAATAAAATAAAAATAATCTTGTACTTTCTTGAAATTAAAAAAAAAATAATAATAATAACAATAAATAAAATTTAAAATCTCAAAAAATGATGTAAGCAAATCCACTCATTGGGTTTACATAAACAGTAAAATAAAATGTGGAATAAAAAAATTCCAAATATTTTATTATGATTACAATATTTAAATTTTCATCACTTGAAAATTTACATCTAATTCTCTTAGAGTAATAATTTAAATAAAAAACGTGAACGAGGATATTTTTTAGTTTTAATGCTTGAATTTCATAAACGTTATAATACCTATCAGGGTATGAAAATTCTTACTTTTGAATGAGGTACGCATTAAGGTACGTCTACACTGGTGCGCTTTTTCTTTCAACAAGGGCATGCGTCATAGCGCACGTGGAGCAGAGTGGAGGCATGCTCGCAACGCATGCTCTTGGATGTTGAAAGAAGGCAATCCCACCTACGCAAGCCAGTGACGCACGCATATCCAACTACTTGGATTTTTCGTTCAACTCTCCTTGCAAGTTAAGTTTTGTTTGTTCGTTAGTGAATTTTTATTTGTTTTCAAGTGAATGAAACTTAAATAATCTTGATAATACCCAAATTAATTGACCAATTAATGACAATAAATAGTTTAAATAGTTGTTTTATTATATTAAAACAAAGTTATTAATAATGTCTACTCAGTCTACTGAAGAAACTTTGAATTTTATAGATAGTCTTCTAGTTTATGTGTGTTTATGGGATGCCACTAATAAAAATTACATAAACAAGCAGATGCGTGAAGACCCATTGAAGAGTTGGCCACTAAATATAATTTAACTCCTGAAGGTGCAAAGAAGAAAATTAAAAGTTTGAGGTCATACTTTTCAAAAGAACACTCAAAAGTCATAAAAAAACAAGCGGTTCGGGAGCAGAAGATGTATATGTTTCCGGATGGTTCGCATACAAATCACTGTTGTTTATAAAATTCTCAGTTACACCAAAACAGACAAAAGAAAGAGGTTTAGATACTCCCACGGCGAGTTCCATCCATGAGGTAGGTAAACATAAATCATTTTATTAATTTACTATATTTTTAATATGAGTACTTCTAAAACAAAAAATGGTAAATTACAGATATTTATTTTGAAATGGTATTGAACCATCTGGTGACATAAAATATTCCTTGAATTCATTTCGTATTTCTGTTGCCGATTTTGTGGGATTTCGAGGAATGAACCGTAAAGGCATCAAACCACCATCATTTCTAGTCACATTTCTCCAGGACCCTGGGATAACTTCACCAGTGCTGGGGTCTTCGATATCAAAAGATCCTGGTGGTGAATATGTGTTTACCGAATCTGGACTTGAACGTAAGAAGTTATGAAGATGTATACATGCCAACACCACATCCGTCACTGTGCCTAGTACTTTAAGTTCCAATGGTCTTCTAAACACTCTGAATACAGCGGCTAACAATCCAAAAGCGTTTTCGACAATGCGTCTTGCGCTTGATAGCCTATAGTTAAACACTCTTTTCGGAAATCCTTTATTCAAATTTGTTTTATATGGCTTTAAAAGGAACGTTGATAATGGGAATGCGTTATCAGCAACGAATACATAGGGTGATGATTCAGTACGGCCAGGTAAAACATGAGCGTGTGGTAAATTTAGTTCTCCTTTTTCTAGTTTCTTGTAAAAAGAAGTGTTCCTGAAAACACCTCCGTCTGAAATACGTCCTTGACGAGTAAAACGATGCTGTTGGTTCCCTTGTAATTGTAATATTCAGATGTGCTGTTTTCTGGGCATAGTACCACTACATGTTTGCCATCCAAACTTCCTAAGCAATTTGGAAAATTCCATCGGCGTTCAAAGTCAGAGGCAGTTTTTATCCCCTCTCCTTGCGTTGTTGGTGTCTAAAACAGAGATAAAAATAAAACCAAAAATACATTAAATATACTGAAAACTATTTTACAAAAAAGAAAAACTATACATGAATTACTGATTTTTTAGAATTCACCATTGGGGATAAATGACTCTGACACCGATGTACAGTTTACTCAACCAAAAAATACTAGCAGGAATATACAGAAGAAAAAATTACCCGCGACAGAGGACCCTCGTGTGGAGGAAGCATACCGCTTTATGAAACAAGCTGCTGATGCGCTGATCACAAAAGATGAATCTTCAATTTTTGGTGAAATGGTGGCTGCTAAAATACGAAAACTAACACCTCGGAACAGAGCCATTGCTCAAAACAAAATCAATAACTTCCTGTTTAAGTTGGAGATGGAAGAAATGAAGGACCTGTCGTCTTCCCACTTGTCTCCGCACAATTCTAATTCATTGCAACCATTTTCCCCAGCAGTTTCAGTGTAGTCAGCAGGAAGTTCAACGCTGGGATCCCCTGTCTCTCAACCTTTATTTTGGTATATTGCCAAGGACAACGTAAACCAAACTCAAACCAATAGTGAAGAAACGGTCAATGATTGTAATGAACTTTTTCAGCGTGTCGAAAATAATGAACGAAAGGACGACAGGGACTTATAATTTTAAGCTTCCTAATTTTAATATTTACATTTTTTAAAATAAATATTTTACTTACCTGTACGTAATTTTTTAGTCCTTCTATTATAGCATGTAACACATGTGGTAACATCTGAGAAATAAACTGTACGGAGACTTTGAATAAATAAAATAATGATGTGAAGGAATCACCAGTTGCTAAATACCGAAGCGCAATAGCCAAATTTATTTTGGCTGGTATTGCTTCTCTGAAATTCGTGTCTTGTTTGACAATTTTGGGCTCAACCAGACGTAACAGTTTGTAGAAATCGGTTTTTGACATTCGAAAAAAATTTCTAAATAGCCCTCCATCATCTTTGCATTCTAGTTTATTGATGAAATTAAAGTTACGTGTTTTTAAGAAATCTTTCGTCCACACTCGTTTTCTCTTAGCCTTTTGCCTTTTTTTAATTACAACAAACGCTGCACTGATTCCGAGTAATAACTCTGCATTCATTTTTTTAACAACAATGAAAAAAATAACAACTCTTTAGATTACCGATCAACTCATTGGGGCAATGTGGACACTTGTTGCATGCGTCAAACCTCCATTCAATCGCGCATGCTATGTTGAAAAATGAAAGCGCAAGTTGAAGCGCATGTTGAATTGCTTTGCCTAGTACTTTAAGTTCCAATGGTCTTCTAAACACTCTGAATACAGCGGCTAACAATCCAAAAGCGTTTTCGACAATGCGTCTTGCGCTTGATAGCCTATAGTTAAACACTCTTTTCGGAAATCCTTTATTCAAATTTGTTTTATATGGCTTTAAAAGGAACGTTGATAATGGGAATGCGTTATCAGCAACGAATACATAGGGTGATGATTCAGTACGGCCAGGTAAAACATGAGCGTGTGGTAAATTTAGTTCTCCTTTTTCTAGTTTCTTGTAAAAAGAAGTGTTCCTGAAAACACCTCCGTCTGAAATACGTCCTTGACGAGTAAAACGATGCTGTTGGTTCCCTTGTAATTGTAATATTCAGATGTGCTGTTTTCTGGGCATAGTACCACTACATGTTTGCCATCCAAACTTCCTAAGCAATTTGGAAAATTCCATCGGCGTTCAAAGTCAGAGGCAGTTTTTATCCCCTCTCCTTGCGTTGTTGGTGTCTAAAACAGAGATAAAAATAAAACCAAAAATACATTAAATATACTGAAAACTATTTTACAAAAAAGAAAAACTATACATGAATTACTGATTTTTTAGAATTCACCATTGGGGATAAATGACTCTGACACCGATGTACAGTTTACTCAACCAAAAAATACTAGCAGGAATATACAGAAGAAAAAATCACCCGCGACAGAGGACCCTCGTGTGGAGGAAGCATACCGCTTTATGAAACAAGCTGCTGATGCGCTGATCACAAAAGATGAATCTTCAATTTTTGGTGAAATGGTGGCTGCTAAAATACGAAAACTAACACCTCGGAACAGAGCCATTGCTCAAAACAAAATCAATAACTTCCTGTTTAAGTTGGAGATGGAAGAAATGAAGGACCTGTCGTCTTCCCACTTGTCTCCGCACAATTCTAATTCATTGCAACCATTTTCCCCAGCAGTTTCAGTGTAGTCAGCAGGAAGTTCAACGCTGGGATCCCCTGTCTCTCAACCTTTATTTTGGTATATTGCCAAGGACAACGTAAACCAAACTCAAACCAATAGTGAAGAAACGGTCAATGATTGTAATGAACTTTTTCAGCGTGTCGAAAATAATGAACGAAAGGACGACAGGGACTTATAATTTTAAGCTTCCTAATTTTAATAAGACGAAGACGAAAGCGCACCAGTGTAGACGTACCTTTAGGGAGTCTTGTTGCCTTTATAAGGGATTTTGTTCTGAAACTCCCAAACTCACACATTAAATGAGTGCATTTGAAATTCGTGGAAATGCTCTTCCTCGTGAGCGATGCACATTCTCATGAGGAAACTCATTAAGAGGTAGTTTTGTTTTTTTTTGTTTTTTAGTTTAAATGTTTCTGTTAATGAAGAAACACGAAGAATAGGCTTGCATTTTTTTAAATTGAAAAAAAAAAAAAAAAAATTAAATAAACTAAAATGTCGTCAAAAAGATCAATTGATTTAAACAAATTTGTTATTTTTGATAGTGAATCTAAAAAATAGACATGCTTAGTGTGTGAAAAACTAATGGCGGGGAAAAATGTGTATAACATTAAAAGACATTATAAATGTATAACATTAAAAGACATTATAAATTAATTCACAAAAGAAATATTATGGAAAGTGATGAACTTGGTGAAAACATAGAAAGTGTTGAAAATAGTGCAGCATCAACTTCAACAAGATCAAGGGTTAAGAGATATTTTTCAACAAATTTAACAAAGGACCAATTTCTAAAGTGTTGTTTAGGAGAAACGAGATCCTTAGACAAATTCTCTTATCCCTTCATACAGGCAGCCTTTTACATCAAATTCGCAATGAATTTGATGCAATATGAGTTCCCTGTGTTGAGCGCAACCTATAATTAAGACATGAATTGTAATTTGAAGCACTAGAATAATGAATTGAGTAATAGAATTAAATTTCAAATTGCTTTCCTAAATAAATTAATAATTAAAAATTATAAACATAAATAAATGTACACAAATAAAACAAGGGGATTTCACAATTATATAGAATTCATGCGACAGGCACTAACTATATTTGCCAAAATTATGTTTCCAAGAAATAGATATAAAACAATAACACACAAATAATTCCTAAAATTAATTTAAAATAAAACTATTTCACACTTGCAACACTATAAAATTCACTGATCATAATACACTGACAATGTCTCTATGCATTTTTCGTTCAGTTACGGGATTAATCAAATAGTGCATTTCTTCGCCCAGTTACGGGATTATTCAATTTGCATGAAAGGGGAATGACCCCACTTAAGCATCAGCTGTGATATCCCACTCAAGCGTCAGCTGATATTACGATATTACCACTTCGGGAATATCGTTAGAAATTCGAGAAAAAAAACGGTCAAAAACAGTTGATTTTTATAAAGAATTATGAAATTTAATGTTGAAGAATTTTCTAGACTTCACTTGGTTATAAAGTTTCATTGAGTGCAGTTGAGTCAGAAAGTTATTAGTTGTCGAAGTTGAAGTTTAAGTTGAAATAGTTTTAAATTAAATAAATTAAAGTGTTGTGAAAAATCCAGGCAATTTGAGGAAGCTCTTAACGTAAATATAGTCAATTGTGAAGTCCTTTTAACACACATAAGTGAATATTTAATCATTTTTTGTTGTTTAAAAAATATTATGCTAAAAAAAATATATTCTAATTAATTAACTGAAAAAGGAATTGTAATTTTTAAATAAAGAAGTAAATTGAGAACCTTTGAAGATTTCTATTAAATTCTGTAATTTCAAACTAAAATTCTTATCAATAGTGCAATTTCAAACAAATTAATCACGTATGAAAGAAAAGTAATGCTAGCCTGCTAGACATTTTTCTTTAGAAATGCGTTGATTGCTACAGTTGCGGCGTAATTAACTCCAGTTATTAGTTTAATAATTTCACCAGGACCAAGAGAATTTCCGCAGGAAGATAAGTAATCCATGTTAGTTGATTAAGGTACTAAAACAATAGGTAAACCGAATTAGACATCGTGACATTAAGTTAGGATAATTGAAGTCGTAAAAATAGAAGAGCGAACCATACACGTCCAGGTAAAAATGCGCGAAGTTTAATGAATTAATATTCACATACAATAAGGGAACTAAGACTATTTGCGTTATTCTTGCGCCAGTACCGCTACACAACCACCGGTGCAGAATCCGTAATTAACGGCTTTGTAACTGGAGTCTGCACGACTAATCATTTTGGTGGTTCCATCCAGGAACAGTAAATAGTCCGTTCATAATTTGTACAGTTAATTCATTACATATTTATTTTCGCATATAATAAATTAAAATGTCGAATTTGAAACAACTTCTGGTAGAGGAAAGGGTGTTAAGGAATAAAATTGTGCGGTATATTGAGAATGGCAAAAAGCAGCCCATTCCCAAAAGAACACAAGGCTTCTATGAAACACGGATGTCTCAGTTAAGGACATTTTGGGATGAATATTCTACTTTAGATTTGTCCATCGCATTGGCGTTAAGTGAAGATGCATCTGGAAAGGAACCCGAAATTCCCTATGTAACAGAAGATCGCTATGTCAATACTGAGACTAGTTATCTCGATCATTTAAGTGATTTAGCAGAAGGCTTACGTCAAGTCAAGGCTGAAACAAATCAAGCAGGTTCATCTGACGCACATGAAACTTCCATAACCACAGTAGTCCATCAAGACTCACCACTGCCCAGAATATCACTACCTAAATTCAACGGCGATTACGATATGTGGAGATCGTTTTCGGATATGTTTGTGGCTCTAGTGCACAACAACTCGAGGTTATCTTCGGTACAAAAACTTCATCATTTGAAGTCGTGCCTAACAGGAGAAGCTGAAAGAGTGTTGCGCCACACACCCATAACGGAGTCTGATTATATTCCAGCTTGGAATAAGCTAAAGAAACGGTTCGAAAATGTACGCATTTTGGTTAACCACCAACTCAAGCTGTTAGTTAATCAACCAAGTTTGCATGCTGAAACTAGTAAGGGAATTAAATCGCTGGTAGATACCACTGAAGAATGTTTACAGCAGTTAAAGAGCCTGAAGGTAGATACCAGTACGTGGGATGCTTTGTTAATATACGTTCTGGTGCAGAAACTACCTGTTCACACCCTTAAACTATGGGAAGAGGAGCAGGGCCCTGATGAGAATTTGCCAACAATGAACGATTTTAAAACCTTTCTCAACAATCGCTTGAAGGTTTTGGAATCTATTGCTGATGTTTTAGGGACTAGAACTACACCTCATCAGACAAGAACGCTGTCGAGGGAAAAAACAACTTCATGTTATAGCGCTAAAGAGGGGGGATGTCCTGCATGTGGAAAGGGACATTTCATATTACGCTGTCCCAAATATAAGGGCATGTCTACTAACGCCAAGAGGGAGGTTATTCTAGCTGCAGGTCTTTGTCTTAATTGCTTATCTAAAACCCACATCAAATCGGAATGTACAAGCAAGTACAAATGCTTCAAATGCGGACAACAACACCACACTTCTCTGCATCCATCCAATGTGAGGAATCAATCCACCACACAGCAACCAGTTGAAAGGACCCAACTACAGGATTTGAACAATGGACAAGTCAAATCCAATCCAGAAGACAACGGCCATAGCTCTGCCGAACATAATGTCACTCAAGCCTTCATGTCCCGACGAAACCTGCAAGCACTACTATCAACGGCATTAGTAGTTGCCCAAGGCGATCATGGTCAGGCAGTCCAACTGCGATGTCTCATCGACCCAGGTTCACAATCCTCATTCGTGACGGAGGAAGCCTGCCAAAGACTAGCCACCCCATGCTATACTACCTCTATGGGCATAGAAGTAATAGGAAACATCCCTGCTGCAACCTCAAGCAAAGAAACAATTTTGCATTTGCAGTCCAGTCAATCAACCGGACCCACAATAACTGAAACGTTTTTAGTCATAAAGAAGATTACTGGTTTACTTCCCAAACAGCGAATTTTCAAAGGAAATTTCCAACATTTAGACGGCTTAAGACTAGCCGATCCCACATACTGAAAGCCAGGTACAATCGATGCCTTATTGGGAGCCAACGCTTACGCTCAGATAATCCAGGAGGGACTTGTACGAGGAACCAAAACTACTCCAGTAGCATTAAAAACATTATTCGGTTGGATCTTAGTAGGACCAACAACCAACAAAGTGCATAAGGGGACAGTCTCCTTCATGGCCACTACGGAGAACGAGTTGAACGACCAGCTTAAACAATTCTTCGAAACTGAAGAATTTCCTTCACACCCAATCTTCAAGGCCGAGGAGCAAGAGTGTCAAGACATCTTTCAGACCTCTCATGCGCGAATGGACAATGGTCAGTATTCAGTTAAGCTGCCATTTGTAAACAATAAAATACCAGAGCTAGGAGAATCACGTCCTCAAGCCCTGTCACGGTTTATGGCCTTACAAAGGCAATTTAGCAAAAAATCCGACCTAGCTCGCGACTACAGTAATTGCCTAAATGAATACATACAGCTGGGTCACATGGAGGAAGCACCTCCTCTCGCACACGGTCAGCCACACTATTATATTCCACATCACGCGGTATACAAGGATAGCACAACTACGCGATTGCGAGTAGTGTTTGACGCATCCTGCAAAACAACAAATGGAACATCGTTAAATGAACATCTTCTCAAGGGTCCAACATTGCAACCAAAGCTATTTGCAATCCTGATGAACTGGCGAAAACATCGAATAGCCTTAACTGCCGACGTTGAAAAAATGTACAGGATGATACTTGTCCATCCCGAACAACGTGCTTTCCAGCGCATCATTTGGAAACATCCAACCACTGGTGAGATACAAGATTTTCAACTGAACACTGTTACTTTCGGAACTTCAGCAGCTCCTTATCTTGCCATAAGGACATTGCAGCAACTAGCCGAAGATGAAAGGGAAAACTGGCCATTAGCTTCTAAACTAGCCTTCAAGGATTTCTATGTGGATGATCTCTTAACAGGAGCCGATGATACAACAAGCGCCAAGGTTCTCCAGCACCAGATGATAGAGATGATGAAGGCAGGTGGATTTTATCTTCGGAAATGGGCCAGCAACGAGCCAGAGCTGTTAGCACATCTACCTCCAGAGTACTGCGAATTACGAGAGGCATTGGCCATTGGTGAGATGGAATCAGTCAAAACATTAGGGATTCAATGGTTCCCAACAAAGGATTATTTCACATTTAAAATATCATTGAAACCAGGGAAACCAATTCCAACCAAAAGATCCGTGCTCTCCGAGATCGCCTCGCTTTATGATCCACTTGGCTGGTTAGCGCCAGTTATAATCGTCGCAAAAATGATCATGCAAGCGATGTGGATCACTGGGTGTACTTGGGATGCTCCATTGTCAACCAACATCAACCAGCAATGGAACAACTTTAAGAAGGACTTGGAACATCTACCTCGTATTAGGATTCCTCGGTGGATACAGTATACAACAACTGCTAGAGCTCAACTACACGGGTTTTGCGACGCTTCGACCCAGGCATATGCCGCAGTGCTGTATTTACGAACGGTACAGGAAGATGGCAGCATAACATCTATGTTACTCACGGCAAAAACTAGAGTAGCACTAATTAAGCCAACAACAATACCGCGTTTGGAATTAAACGGGGCGCTAATCCTAGCACGTCTAATACGAACCACTATCAAGGATATGAATTTAGAAAACATTCCGATATTCGCGTGGACGGATTCTACTATAACGTTACAATGGATCAGAGAACACCCGTCACGCTGGAAAACCTACGTAGCCAATCGGGTTGTTGAAATCCAAGAAAGCTTACGGTACGATGCCTGGCGACACGTTCCCACCGCGGACAATCCAGCAGACTTGGCTTCGAGAGGCGCCACCGTGAACGAATTATTATCCAACAACATTTGGTGGCATGGACCAGTCTGGCTTTCCAAGAGTGACAATCATTGGCCAAGGCTTGGAAAATGTGAGGACGTAACTGACTTGGAGGCAAGGAAACCTACTACCGCAACCTTCGTTGCCGAAATTCAGGACGACTTGCTTGTACGCTACTCATCATTTAGCAGACTAATTAGAATAACAGCACTACTTCTACGTTTCAAGGAAAACTGCAAGAAGAATGGCAAAAAACAAATTGGACTTCTCTCTACCCAGGAATTATGTAACGCCGAGACAACTATTCTACTACTCGTACAAAAAGCGAGCTTTCCCAAGGAGTACCATAATTTGTCGCACAACAAGGCAATATCTCACAAAAGTAACTTACTTCAATTAAGTCCATTCGTCGATGAGCAAGGGCTTCTACGCATACAAGGGCGACTATCGCATGCAACTATCGTCCATAATCGAAAGCATCAAATCATCCTGCCAAAGAAACATCACGTAACATCACTGATTATAGACAAACTACATCAAGAAACTCTACATGGCGGAACTACTTTGGTGTTAGCCACTAGTCGACACAAATTTTGGATTATCGATGCCAGGCGAGCGATCACCACTCGAATACAAAATTGTGTTGTCTGCGCCAGATTCCGAAAGCAAACCTGCCATCAGATGATGGGAGATCTCCCAGAAGCACGAGTTAATATCACTAAGCCTTTTACCAAGGTTGGTCTAGACTATGCAGGGCCAGTCATGGTAAAAGCGTCACACCTTCGAAAGGCGCCAATATTAAAGGCATATATATGTATTTTTATGTGCATGGCAACCAAGGCTATGCACATTGAACTCGTCTCGGATTTAACCACTGAAACATTCCTCGCAGCACTCAAAAGGTTCATCGCAAGAAGAGGTCTACCTACGGATATTTATTCGGATTGCGGCTCCAACTTCATTGGAGCCAAGACGAAACTGGACAAGGACTTAAAAAGGGCAATTACGATATCTACCCAAGAGGCAGCGAAGTATGTCATAAATCAGGCTATCAACTGGCACTTTATCCCTCCTGCTGCTCCACATTTCGGGGGCCTTTGGGAGGCAGGTGTACGTTCAGTGAAAACTCACCTACGTAGAAGTTTGGGAAACCTAACATGCACGTTTGAGGAATATACAACGTTATTGACGCAAGTGGAAGCCGTCTTGAACTCGCCCATTATGCTATGTTAGCACAGACCCTAATCATCCGGAAATCTTGACACCAGGACACTTTCTCATAGGGCAAGCTTTAAATACACCACCAGATCCAAACGGTGACAAGGATATTCCAGTCATGCAACGATGGAAAATGCTTCAACAAAAACTTAACCAATTTTGGAAGAACTGGTCTAGGGATTACTTACATCAGCTCCAAACCAGAAATAAGTGGCATCATCGTGAGAAAAAACTCCAAGTTGGCGACGTAGTATTAGTAACTCACGAAAACATGCCTCCAGCAAAATGGCCACTGGGTGTCGTGAAGGAGGTTTATCCAGGTCAAGATGGGTTGGTAAGAGTGGCAAAAATAAAAACGCAAACAAGCAGCTTCCAGCGACCAGTTACCAAACTATGCCGTTTACCCATAGAAGCAGTCCACTAACACTACTATAAGACACGTGTTGTCCGTTCATTGTGTCGTGTTGTCCCTAAAACCTTAGCTTAATAACTTATAAGTATAATTTCAGATGGAGTACGAGTATGATGAAGATGTGCTTATTTTATCCGAGCAAATTTTCTTCTCGATGCACCACGAAGCAGACCCGGATCTTTATGCAGACTCCGATGGCGATACTGATCCCAGGTCATCAAGGTCATCATGTAACTCTGCAACAGCTGCAGCTAAGGCAGACGTCCACCATGCCCAAGCGTCTGAAGTAACGATCACATCCCGAAATCATCCAGCCAACCATTTAGCGAACGTGACGATGCACACTAACCCAACACCACCCCAGCCAGCACTGATCAACGGAGCTTCAGAGTCTTCATTGGCAATCATAAAACCGACCGCCACCATAAAGGAACTCAAGATGCGGATCAATAACAGCCACCAAAAGTTTGTGACCAGGGAAGGAGTTGATATCTTCCTAACTCGCGACGTCCTGCGAAGAACCGACTTCGAAGCCATCGCCAAAACGAAGAAGCGAGAAAAAACGCTGAATTTACCCGAGCGATATCAAGTGAGGGTCAAGGTAAAACCAGATGGACGCCTCACCTTTTTCCATTACCACAAAAGAGGCGTTGTTCGAAAATTGTTGAACCATCCGGTTCAACGGGAGGGAGAATGTTGAGCGCAACCTATAATTAAGACAATAATTGTAATTTGAAGCACTAGAATAATGAATTGAGTAATAGAATTAAATTTCAAATTGCTTTCCTAAATAAATTAATAATTAAAAATTATAAACATAAATAAATGTACACAAATAAAACAAGGGGATTTCACAATTATATAGAATTCATGCGACAGGCACTAACTATATTTGCCAAAATTATGTTTCCAAGAAATAGATATAAAACAATAACACACAAATAATTCCTAAAATTAATTTAAAATAAAACTATTTCACACTTGCAACACTATAAAATTCACTGATCATAATACACTGACAATGTCTCTATGCATTTTTCGTTCAGTTACGGGATTAATCAAATAGTGCATTTCTTCGCCCAGTTACGGGATCATTCAATTTGCATGAAAGGGGAATGACCCCACTTAAGCATCAGCTGTGATATCCCACTCAAGCGTCAGCTGATATTACGATATTACCACTTCGGGAATATCGTTAGAAATTCGAGAAAAAAAAACGGTCAAAAACAGTAGATTTTTATAAAGAATTATGAAATTTAATGTTGAAGAATTTTCTAGACTTCACTTGGTTATAAAGTTTCATTGAGTGCAGTTGAGTCAGAAAGTTATTAGTTGTCGAAGTTGAAGTTTAAGTTGAAATAGTTTTAAATTAAATAAATTAAAGTGTTGTGAAAAATCCAGGCAATTTGAGGAAGCTCTTAACGTAAATATAGTCAATTGTGAAGTCCTTTTAACACACATAAGTGAATATTTAATCATTTTTTGTTGTTTAAAAAATATTATGCTAAAAAAAATATATTCTAATTAATTAACTGAAAAAGGAATTGTAATTTTTAAATAAAGAAGTAAATTGAGAACCTTTGAAGATTTCTATTAAATTCTGTAATTTCAAACTAAAATTCTTATCAATAGTGCAATTTCAAACAAATTAATCACGTATGAAAGAAAAGTAATGCTAGCCTGCTAGACATTTTTCTTTAGAAATGCGTTGATTGCTACAGTTGCGGCGTAATTAACTCCAGTTATTAGTTTAATAATTTCACCAGGACCAAGAGAATTTCCGCAGGAAGATAAGTAATCCATGTTAGTTGATTAAGGTACTAAAACAATAGGTAAACCGAATTAGACATCGTGACATTAAGTTAGGATAATTGAAGTCGTAAAAATAGAAGAGCGAATCATACACGTCCAGGTAAAAATGCGCGAAGTTTAATGAATTAATATTCACATACAATAAGGGAACTAAGACTATTTGCGTTATTCTTGCGCCAGTACCGCTACACAACCACCGGTGCAGAATCCGTAATTAACGGCTTTGTAACTGGAGTCTGCACGACTAATCACCCTGTGAACAACAAGTCCTAAACGGAAAATAATTATCTAATTTCCATTTTCAAATGTACAAAATTCCTTAACGGACAAATCTTCAACGTACAAAAATCCACTTCAACAAATGTAACATTCTTAGACGCAACCTGATCGCGTTTATTTTTCACAAGCTTTTCTGGCCATTAAAAAACAAAAAAGACATGCACGGGAGGAACGTAACCTTACCCACCCGATCTAGCGCAATTTGCAATGCGCCGCGTGAGAAACGCGCGGTAAGCAAGTTGCACAGGTGGGAAAAGTTCAAGGGCGCGTTTCTCCCAGCCTGAGGCAAATTTTCCTTGCCACCACCGGCGGGTGGCGATTTTAATTAATTGAGTTTGGTTTGAACTACGATCGGCGGCGGTTGATTTTTTAGCGTAAATAAGAAAAAGAGTGTTGTTTTAACGGTCTAGCGCGGCGGGCGCGTCGCCGCTATTATTAAAAAAGTTTTCCCTGAACTACGATCCGTGGCGGGCGGACAAAAAGAGTTATTTCGATCGCGGCGCATCATAATTAATAAAAATAATTTAAAAAACGCGGTCGGTGGTGGACACGCTGGCACCGTGGCGGTTGCTTCGGCACCGTGGCGGCTGCCAGTACAAAACTCATTGTTAAAAAACAGATAATAAAAATTTAAAATTAATAAATAAAAGTAAAAAACCATTTTTTTGCTGTGACTAGTAAATATAAAAAAAACTTGTGACTAGTAAATATAAAAAACAAAAAAAAAAATTAAATAATGATAAATTGAAATATCTATTTTGTTGTTTGTTAAAGCTAAGAGAAAATAAAATAAAATTGTGCTCAAAAAGAATTATTGTGAGTGATATTATATTATAACAATTTATTGTGAAATCATTCAGTAAATAAAGAAAAACCCCAAGTGATATATGAAAATTTAAACAACAAAAAATAAGAAATAAAAGAGTGTTGTTTTTTAATACAACACTAATAACTGTGAGAAATATTCCACTAAGAATATTTGACGATCAGGATTTTTTTAAAGTTTTGATTGCTCCTTATGAGAAGCAATTCGGTTTGAATTTGAATTCTAAAAATATTGTGGAATATACAGAAAACACTGCAAAGCAAATTATATCAAAAACTATTAAAAGAAAAATGATTTCATTGAAAATGGACATAGCAACTCGCTTGGACAAAAGCATCTTAGGAATAAATATACACTATATAAAAGATTCAAAAATATGCATTAATACTATAGGTAAGTTCAAACCTTTATATTTATTATTTCATTGTTATTTTTCGTTTTAATGTATAAATCCCATAATTGCCGTTTTAGGGATGATTCAGCTTTATAAAAAACATACTGCTGCCATGCTTAAAGATGAAATTCTAAAATGTCTGAGGGAGTACAACATCGACATTAAACAAATATACTCCAATACCACAGATAACGGAGCAAACATTTTAAAAGCTTCGACAATTCTTCAGGAATTACAAGAAGAAAATTCGAATGAAGAAAGTGAAATGACATCCGATAGAGATGAAACAATTCACACCACATTAGCGTCGGTGTTTTCAGTTATTAGGTGTGCTGCACACACAATCCAACTGGCAGCGAATGATGTTATTAAGACAATTCAAAATAAAATAAATGAATGCAGAAACACTGTGAAAAAGTTAAGGACAGTAGTCAGAGGAGACTACACTAATATTGCAATGCCAACATTAGATAACGGGACTCGTTGGAATTCAACATTCGATATGATTAATTCACTGTGGATTTTAAAAGAAAACGTTGAAAATGAAGAAAATTTTGCTGGCTACGACGATGCTATCGATTTTATTTCAAATTTTGTGTTAGCATTTGAGCCTTTGGCTGAATGCACAAAAAAACTTCAGAGTGAGCAGTACATTCTTGGAGATTTTTATCGTGACTGGCTAACCTGCGAATTATCACTAGAAGATTTATTTTCATCAAATCCGTTTGCTGAACTGCTATATGCTGCAATGACAAAACGCAAACAAGTATTGTTGAATAACGATGCTTTCTTTGCGGCGATAGATCCTAGATTCAACTTCGAGAACTCAGCGATCCTTACAGATCAACAAAAGAATAATGCAATTGTGAGTATTTTAACAATTTCCTTGATATAACTGAATACATATCTAACATTATAACATTTTTTAGGATCATCTTCTAAAAACATTTGAAGTAATTCAGCAACTGGAATCTATTCAAGACAGGCCCAAAAGCTAATAGAAATGAATGCATTTCAGCCAACGCAAACATCACATACGAGGATTCTTCGACAACGATTAGCTGTACTGTCTAATAATAAAAGATTGCCTCTCAATACAAATATCTTGCAATATTGGAAAAGTCATCATGATAATGACCTTAAAAAGGTAGTGCAGGTTGCACTTGCAGTTCCAGCAACACAAGTCTCTGTTGAAAGAGCTTTCAGTGCCTTATCATTAGTTTTAACTAAATTAAGAAATAAATTGTCAAATAAAACAATTAATAATATATTAATTACTAGATTAAATTTTCCATTAATTGAAAATGTCAATTTGTCTATTTTAGAGCAATAAAGTTACTATATGGGGGGTCAAATGGTAGCAAGGCCTCAGGGACCTTTGATGGTGCCGGTACGTCAAAGAGATAAATCCTGGGTAACGTCACCTGCGATCTAAGGTCTTCACGATCTAAGATTTTCCGATATGCTACCGAATCCTACCTCAACCTCCACGAAGATGTAGATTTTACATCGGGTGTCCCCTGGATGCTCTTGTGTACGCAAGAGTAACAGACTGAGGAGGGTGAAAGGCGAGTGTTTCGCGCCTCAAAACGAAGCAAATACCGGACTGGTCCTCCAGGTTGGGGGTTGGGCGGCAGGCTGACAACCTTTCACCGTAAAAACCTACCCGTCACGAATCCTCAAGGCAGGCCTCGGACAGGACGGACTCAACGGCAACGACTCAGGCAACGGAATATGGAATACGATCTTGGAACATGGAACGTCAGGACGCTCAACAGAACGGGCGCTCTGCGTTCGCTTTTATTAGTATTAAAAAAATATGGCATAAGGATCACAGCCCTTTAGGATACAAAATGGACCCACAGTGGTATAATGGATCTAAAAACCAACACGGTACTCTCCAGCGGATCATCAAATGGAAGAAGAGAGTTCGGAGTAGCATTCATCGTAGAGAAGGAAATGAAATCTCTGATTCTGGACTTCAAACCAGTCAGCAATAGAATATGCACACTTCACATTAAGACAAGGTTACATAACATCAGTCTTATAAACGTCCACGCGCCCACAGAAGAGAAAACGGATGAGGAGAAAGAGGAATTCTACCAAGAGCTAACAAAGACCATCAGGTTAATGCCGTCAAACGATATTAAAATGGTGCTTGGAGATATGAATGCCAAAGTAGGAAAAGAAGAGGGGTTCCTAGGAGTCATAGGAAAGCATAGCCTACATAACGTTACCAATGACAATGGTAGTCGATTGATCGATTTCGCAAGCTCAAACGCAATGGTAGTAAGCTCAACAATGTTCCCGCACAAAGATATACATAAGATGACGTGGCAGTCACCAGACGGAGGAACTAATAATCAAATTGACCACGTCCTAATTGAAAGAAGAGGGGCCACGAGTATACTGGACGTAAGAACAATGAGAGGAGCGTGCTGTGGCTCGGACCACTATCTAGTCAAAGTGAAATTGAGAACCCGGATAGCAACTAAAACGCATAGAGGGCAAACTCAGCCAAAATACGATATAGATAAGCTAAAACGGGAAGAAATAAGAGATGCCTACCAACATGCTGTCGTACAAAACTTGAGAGAGGTAGATGAGCAGCCCAGCATCAACGACAAATGGGAACAGGTCAAAAACAGCATAAAGGGGGCAGCAGAAGAGGCATTAGGCTGGGCCCCCAGACAGACTAGAATTGATTGGTTTGACCAAAACTGTAGAGCAGCAATTGAAGAAAGAAACCAGAGCCACCGAGAGTACATCGCAAGGCCAACGAGAGCAAGGATGGTAGTCTTCAAGGAAAAAAGAAAAACCGCAGACAAGTTATGCAGAAAAAAGAAGAGGGAATATCTAAATAGGAAAATCTTACAGATACAGGAAGACTTCAATGAAGGGAGAATTAGACAAGCGTACAAAGGAACTCGCCAGATCACCAACAAGTTTCAGCCAAGAACGGACATCTGCAAGGACATAGATGGGAACTTGTTGGCAGATCCTGATAGGATAAAGGAAAGGTGGAGAGAGTATTTTCGGAACCTATTGAACCCTATCTCCATATCAAACGAGAATGCAGAGACAGAGGCATTTGTAATTCCCCAAGATAACATCTCAATAGAACCACCAACATTGGATGAGGTGCGGGAAGCTGTAAAAAGGCAGAGCAGCAACAAATCGCCTGGCGCCGATGGAATAGCAGCTGAGCTGCTAAAGGAAGGAGGACCCCAACTGCTACAAACGTTACACGAACTCATATGCACCATCTGGGAGGAAGAAGTTATACCAGAGGACTGGAAGAAAGCGATTATATGTCCAATATACAAGAAAGGAGATAAATTAAACTGCAAAAACTACAGAGGCATCTCACTCCTCAGCACCAGCTACAAAATCTTCACAATCCTTGTGAAACAAAAACTGGAACCTATAGCGGAAGGCCTTATAGGAGAATATCAAGCTGGTTCTAGACAAACAGGTCAACATCGGACCAACTGCTGACCTTAAGGCAAATTCTGGAGAAAACCTGGGAAAGGAATGTGGATGTATATCAGATATTTGTCGACTTTCAGCAGGCATATGATTCAATAAACAGAGAGAGGCTATATGAGATCCTATCGGAAATAGGAATCCCTTCAAAGTTGGTACAACTGATCAAATGCGCCACAAATAGCTCACTGGCGAAAGTGAGGATCCAGAATGTTATAACAGAGGAGTTCGAAGTACGTCAAGGGCTTAGACAAGGAGATGGGTTGGCCCCCATGCTTTTCAACCTGGCCCTAGAATGGGTGATAAGGAAAACGTCAGTCCAGCGAAGTGCATCAATAGCTACCCAGTCGGTACAATTACTTGGATATGCGGATGGCGTAAACATCGTGGGAAGGTCCTTTTTGGCAGCAAAAGAAGTCTATGTCGAATTAAAAGAGGCGGCAAAGGACATAGGCCTGAAGATTAACGAAGAAAAAACGAAGGTTATGCAACAATCCAAAACAGGACGATTTAGAATGGGAAGAAATATAACCATCGACGAACATAACCTAGAAGTAGTCGATAAAACAGTCTACCTTGGGTCTACTATCACAAAAAGAAACGAAGAAAAAGAAGAAATAACCAGACGAATACTACTGGCTAATAGAGCCTTTTATGCCCAAAAACAAATCCTGCACTCAAAATTTGTGCACAGGAAAACGAGACTCTCACTCTACAAAACAGTAATACGACCAGTACTGTGTTATGGTAGCGAGACTTGGACTATGACCCAGGACATAGAGGAACGAGTCAACAGGTTCGAGAGGAAAATTCTCAGATGCATAATAGGCCCAATCAGAGAGGATGGAATATGGCGAAGAAGATACAACAACGAGTTGTATGAAATTTTTGACGACCCACAACTCTCAACTTTAATAAAAATCAACAGATTGAGACTAGCCGGCCACGTGATCAGAATGGAGGACAATCGCATCCCAAAACGGCTTATGGCATCAGCAATTTCGGGAAGTAGGCCAGTAGGTAGACCCAGGAGGAGATGGATAGACTCTGTGACGGCTGACGCAGAGTCAATGCTCAACATCCGGAACTGGAGACATGCTGCAAGGGACCGTCAAAATTGGAGAAATGTCCTTGAGGAGGCCAAGGCTCGATTTGGGCTGTAGCGCCATTGGATGGATGGAAAGTTACTATAATTTCAAAACAAAAATTCTTTAATTTAATAATTTTTTCAATTTACTATTTAAAAATTCTTGACATTTATTTTTTTTTGTTTACATATCGTGTGTGAGCCGTGAGGTTACTCATTTAAAGCTCACTCGCACTCACGAGCAAAAAATCAAAACAAATAATCCTCACTCATGATCATGTGAAGGTTGTGTATACATGCTCACTTGTGAATGAGTGGAAGCCGAGTGAGGTACTGACTTTCAGCACAATCAGGACGCAACTACAAAATTCATCCTCCATTTTGAATTTACAAATTCTGAGCACAAATTCGAAATTTGCAACCTTCAAAACCCCCAGGTAACGATTTTCAGCACCATCAGGACATAATTACAAAATTCATCCTTCATTTTGAATTTACAAATTCGGAGCACAAATTCGTTATTTGCGACCCTCAAAACCCTTAGGAACCGATTTTCAGCACAATCAGGACACAATTACAAAATTCATTCTCCATTTTGAATTCTCGAATTCTGAGCACAAATTCGAAATTTGCAACCTTCAAAACCCCCAGGTAACGATTTTCAGCACCATCAGGACATAATGACAAAATTCATCCTCCATTTTGAATTTACAAATTAGGAGCACAAATTCGTTATTTGCGACCCTCAAAACCCTTAGGAACCGATTTTCAGCACAATCAGGGCACAATTACAAAATTCATCCTCCATTTTGAATTCTCGAATTCTGAGCACAAATTCGTTATTTACGACCCTTAAAACCACAATTTACTGACTTTCAGCTCAATCAGGACACTATTGCAAAATTCATCCGCGCTTTTGGAACCGGCGGAAACACTTTTGTAAAGTCATACAGTAAAAACATGTTTTTATATTACCCACTGGTAATGTTGTAGTAATAAGAATAAACAAAATTTAAAATGTCAAAAAATATCATATTAGCAAATTCTGTCATTGTTGGATATGCGGATGGCGTAAACATCGTGGGAAGGTCCTTTTTGGCAGCAAAAGAAGTCTATGTCGAATTAAAAGAGGCGGCAAAGGACATAGGCCTGAAGATTAACGAAGAAAAAACGAAGGTTATGCAACAATCCAAAACAGGACGATTTAGAATGGGAAGAAATATAACCATCGACGAACATAACCTAGAAGTAGTCGATAAAACAGTCTACCTTGGGTCTACTATCACAAAAAGAAACGAAGAAAAAGAAGAAATAACCAGACGAATACTACTGGCTAATAGAGCCTTTTATGCCCAAAAACAAATCCTGCACTCAAAATTTGTGCACAGGAAAACGAGACTCTCACTCTACAAAACAGTAATACGACCAGTACTGTGTTATGGTAGCGAGACTTGGACTATGACCCAGGACATAGAGGAACGAGTCAACAGGTTCGAGAGGAAAATTCTCAGATGCATAATAGGCCCAATCAGAGAGGATGGAATATGGCGAAGAAGATACAACAACGAGTTGTATGAAATTTTTGACGACCCACAACTCTCAACTTTAATAAAAATCAACAGATTGAGACTAGCCGGCCACGTGATCAGAATGGAGGACAATCGCATCCCAAAACGGCTTATGGCATCAGCAATTTCGGGAAGTAGGCCAGTAGGTAGACCCAGGAGGAGATGGATAGACTCTGTGACGGCTGACGCAGAGTCAATGCTCAACATCCGGAACTGGAGACATGCTGCAAGGGACCGTCAAAATTGGAGAAATGTCCTTGAGGAGGCCAAGGCTCGATTTGGGCTGTAGCGCCATTGGATGGATGGAAAGTTACTATAATTTCAAAACAAAAATTCTTTAATTTAATAATTTTTTCAATTTACTATTTAAAAATTCTTGACATTTATTTTTTTTTGTTTACATATCGTGTGTGAGCCGTGAGGTTACTCATTTAAAGCTCACTCGCACTCACGAGCAAAAAATCAAAACAAATAATCCTCACTCATGATCATGTGAAGGTTGTGTATACATGCTCACTTGTGAATGAGTGGAAGCCGAGTGAGGTACTGACTTTCAGCACAATCAGGACGCAACTACAAAATTCATCCTCCATTTTGAATTTACAAATTCTGAGCACAAATTCGAAATTTGCAACCTTCAAAACCCCCAGGTAACGATTTTCAGCACCATCAGGACATAATTACAAAATTCATCCTTCATTTTGAATTTACAAATTCGGAGCACAAATTCGTTATTTGCGACCCTCAAAACCCTTAGGAACCGATTTTCAGCACAATCAGGACACAATTACAAAATTCATTCTCCATTTTGAATTCTCGAATTCTGAGCACAAATTCGAAATTTGCAACCTTCAAAACCCCCAGGTAACGATTTTCAGCACCATCAGGACATAATGACAAAATTCATCCTCCATTTTGAATTTACAAATTAGGAGCACAAATTCGTTATTTGCGACCCTCAAAACCCTTAGGAACCGATTTTCAGCACAATCAGGGCACAATTACAAAATTCATCCTCCATTTTGAATTCTCGAATTCTGAGCACAAATTCGTTATTTACGACCCTTAAACCACAATTTACTGACTTTCAGCTCAATCAGGACACTATTGCAAAATTCATCCGCGCTTTTGGAACCGGCGGAAACACTTTTGTAAAGTCATACAGTAAAAACATGTTTTTATATTACCCACTGGTAATGTTGTAGTAATAAGAATAAACAAAATTTAAAATGTCAAAAAATATCATATTAGCAAATTCTGTCATTGTTTCTGACTAATTTGGAAAATAAAATGTGGAATAAAACAATTCCTAATATTTAATCGTAATTACAAGATTAAATTTTCCATTAATTTAATGTCGATTTATTTTTTTCCTATAATTCCAAATTCCTTTTCATTAAATTTATTTTTAAATTTTGCCTATGTTTTAATTTAAAAAAAAATTTCAATATACATATATGGGCACGTCCACGCGAAACCAGCCACCCGTCGCTCGCAGCACGTTTTTTCAGTAGCGCGTTCTACTGAAAAAACGTGCTGCGAGCGACGGGTGGCTGGTTTCGCGTGGACGTGCCCATATTTAAAACTTTTATCACCGCCTTTTACTATTTAACAATTCTTGGCGAAGTTTTTTTGGGTATCCAACGTGAGTTCACTCATTTACAGCTCACTAGCGCTCACGAGCAAAAAGCTAAAACACGTAATCCTCACTCATGAGCATGAGGAGGCTACTCATACATGATCACTCGTGAGTGAGAAAAAGCCGAAGTGAAAGTCTTTTTACTCACTCACGAGTGAGGCGATTTTATAATGAGGAATTTATAACTTCTCACTCACGAGTTCCTCATGAGTGAGAATTTCCGAACCCTGGTTTCGCTACAAAAGCTCTACACATAGAAGCGGTATCGGATCTGACATCCGAAGCATTCGTCGCCGCACTGAGAAGGTTTTTCTCTAGACGAGGTGTTTCAAGAGACATTTACACTGATAATGGAACCAACTTTGTAGGCGCTTCCAAATCATTGGATAAAGAAATAGAAGGTGCCTTGAAAAACAACATCCCAATAGCTGCAGAAAAGTATGCAAATCATAAGGTTAACTGGCATTTTATCCCACCAGCAGCCCCGCATTTTGGTGGATTATGGGAGGCTGGCGTAAAATCTATCAAATACCACCTACGCAGAGTGATTGGACAAAGTTTATTAACGTTTGAGGAACTAATGACGACTCTCACCCAGATCGAGGCAGTTCTTAACTCCCGTTCATTGTGTCCACTTTCTGAGAATCCGGAAGACCTTACGTGTTTAACACCAGCTCATTTTCTTATCGGCAACGCACAGTCATCAATACCTGAAACGGATTGGAGTTCGTATCAGCAGTCTCATCTATCCAGATGGCAGTATCTACAAAAACTAAAATATGATTTTTGGAATCGTTGGCAGACGGAATATCTTCATCGTTTACAACAACGACCCAAATGGAAGATTGAAGAGCTGTCGATAAGAGTTGGCACGCTAGTGCTACTTAAGGAAGAAAACTTGCCTCCTTCAGCTTGAAAACTAGCGCGAGTAATAGAATTGCATAGCGGAAGAGATGGTAAGGTACGAGTAGTTACGGTAAAAACCTAAACTAATCAACTGAAGAGAGCCATATCGAAGATATGTTGTCTGCCTTTTAAAATTAAGTAGCACTAATAAATCAATTTATTAGGTTAAGATGTAAATATACATATATTATCTATATACAACTACACAATAATTTAGGAAAACAGGTCTTTCTCGCAGATCAAAGGAAACCCAGAGATTGCAAAATGTGGAAAATCGGCATTATAATTAGTTTGATTGGCAATGTTAGCTCTTTAATTGCTTACGACTGTGGTCATGAGCAAATAAATAAAACAGTGATTTCTTTATTAAATGTCGAACCATGCAATATTGAAAATCCGACTACTAAATACGAGGAGGAGGATATACAGCTCTTAGAACTAAATGAAGTGACCTCTGTCCATATATACCAATGTAAAATTAATGTTTTGCAATCGGTGTATTATTGCGGTATGTTCAGTCACCTTTCTGTGGTCCCGGGAGGGCTAAGTACCTTCATAATGGAAATATCTAAAGAAACCTGTATTAAAATACATCAATTTGGTACGTTAGAACTGCAAAACAACCGGGTTATAGCAGGTATCAAGACCAACTCATCCACCCGATTCACCGAAGTTATTGCTGGAACAGTTGACCCCAAAGGCAATTGCCAAGGCACAACATACACCAATGGACAAACGTCGTGGAACGACGTTATAGTCATTCACGCCATGGAAGTGACCATAATGGACTACAACGGTAGTGCGCACTTGAATAATGACGAAATTATACTTCGTAACAATTTAGTATGTCCTTATATGAAGGGCAGGTGTATCGACCCTGAGTACGGTATCAGTTTTTGGAATTTGCTTACAGATGTAGGATGTGAAGCTGTGGGTTATAATGTACTCTATCAAGGAAATGCTACCAAAGCACAAAGCTTGGATGTATATAGAAAAGAAACTCACACCATATACACAGTAAGCGTTGGAGAAGTAATTTTTGCACTAGAGACAGTAAAACCAATCTCGGTATGCCACTATGACGAATATCAAACGGAGCATCCTCGTCTAGTCATTGTGAAGAAGTCACGACATGGTTACCCGTTTATTAAGAAGCCAATGAACACAAAAGGGTTGGACTTGTTCACTTATATCAATGCCAAATTTGTTTATGTAGAACGTCACATAAAGGCGCAAATCCAGACGCTCTACCTTAATCTCCTGAAAAGGAAATGTGAACTTGAAAGGGAGGTCTTAAAAACCCAGCTAGTCGCAGCCCATCAACATCCCACAGAATTTGCTTTCATGAGAATGAAAGAGCCAGGGTATACCGCCATATCAAGAGGAGAAGTCCTCTACCTCATCAAATGTCAAGCAGTCGAAGTTATAATCCGAAAAACCGAACGGTGTTTTAGCAAGCTCCCCGTCACATATCAAAATCGAAGCTTCTTCATCACACCGATAACACATCTGCTCCAAGAATTTGGTACGGAGATACCTTGCTCGTCGACCCTTACCTCAACTTATTTTCTACACGGAACCTGGTATGGATTTTCGCCACAAATCCATCGCTTAGAGTCACCCGAGTCACTAAAACCATCAGAAGATATACCGTGGAAATATAATAATCCTCATGAATTGATTAAATCTGGAATATACTCTTATGAAAGTGTCGATGACCTACGAAAGCAGATAATGTACCCTTCAGAACGTCAAGCAATTGAGAACATCGTTACCAAGGCTTTAGTCGGACACGACATAGATCAACAGGATATCAACATTCTACACCTCTTCTCGAATCATCATTTTACTCAAATATCGGAATATCTGTTTCAAACCTGGTCTATATTCTCAACGTTAGGTCAAGTATCTGCTGGGTTCATTGGGTTGTGGCTCATAATACGCTTAGTTAAATACCTCATAGGGGTAGTTATCAACGCCAAGCTCATCTCTTCACTCCGAGGAAAAAGCTGGTGGCTACTCGCAGCAACGTGTAACACACTTACCACATATCTGGTGCATAAAGACTTGCGACAATCTCATCAAGAACCAAACATACAATTGACGTCGGTGTGCACCGAGTCACCTCAACAAGCAGCAGAGGAGACCAATGAACTTCCGGCAAATGGAGTTCGAGAGTTAAGTAGCAGCACTGTGACATTAGACTCACTTCAACGCCAAACAAAAATATATCCATCACTAATTTCTAAAGCATAAAACAACTTGCATTGCATTTTCCTCCCTTTTATCCAAAAACAAACTCATCTCCATTCCATATCCTTTATCTATATCCAGGGGCGGCGCTTTCATACGTGCGAATGGTGCACCTGCACCGGGCGCAATTTGACGGGGGCGCAATTTCAGAAATTAAGATTTAAAAAAAAAAGTTGAAAACCCAAATCTGATTACCCAATTTCTGTCCCTATACTTTCTCATGCAAGAAAAAACGGGGAAATTTTACTTCTCCCCGGGCAGGAAGTTTCCAGAGATTTTAGCTTCGAGATTTTCATAAACTCAAGAAATGGGACTCGAGATTTTACTCAAAAAGTGAAGGAACAGACCTTCGTCTTGGAGAATCAGAAGCAATCTCCCGAATGAGAGAAAAATCTCGGCCGTTGGGAACACGCTGCAATGGTCGAGTAGACGAAGAGAAGTAACTATATTCAATGCCACGGAAAAGGTATCACAACCTGTTCCCAATTTTTGAGCCTTTTGTGTGGATATATAATAACACCATCTGTCCAGTAATATCTAGCCGCTTTGGTGCTTTTACTGCCTAACTAATATGTCAGTTCCACGGGCCAACAAACAAAAATTGACTATAATCGTCCATTCTCGATTTGATGAAGAATCGTATGGGGTTTCACAAGAGCCAACCTTCCCATTATGTTAGAATGTTCAGCTTGTTGTTGTTGTTTTAACCCTAATTCTCCCTTCTTCCAAATCTTTTCTTTTCTTTTCCTAACCACAGGGAGATAAAATACAGCAACATCCGTTAAGCTGTCAAAAAGTTGATTCAAAAATTCAGTGAAAGAATTCAGAAGTTTAAAAATTCTGCCCACCTCTTTGTGCCCTCGTACTCTCTTCTCCGCAAACGAAGTTTTTAGCAGTTATTTGTTGGTTGGATATTGACCCATATGAAACTCCCTATGTAATCTTATTATTAGGATGCAATCTTACATTTTGCGCAAACTATGACAATTATTTCTCCCATCCAGCGTGCTCCCACTGCGTTCAAAAATGAACAGCTTATGGGGCGCAATATCGTATAGTGCACCGGGCGCAAAAATCCAGAGCACCGGCCCTATATAACTAATCTGGGGCGAGTCGGAGCGCCCATCAAATAACTCCTTGCACTAAGAATCCATTGTGGTTCGGAGGAAATGCCAGCCACATAACCCCATTTAATTAGTATTTTTTTTTTCTCTCTTTGAAATACAGATATTTCAAGGCGGCCCAAAATGTTCAACAACAACAACCCGTAGCTGCAACCATCAAATGTTCAACGTCCCAATTCAACAGTGAACAACCCGTGGCTGCAACCATCAGCAAGTACGAAGCACAATAATTAGGCTGGAAAAAACTACGCTCAGCAGTTGGAAAATTGCGACAGGTTGTGACCGGCAATAACCCCCGGGTTCATCGTTCCAATCAGCCAGCACGCACCTACCATCGTTGGGCAGTGAGGGCAGTGAGTACTACGCCGCCGCGATAACAACACAAGCGTGTCATTAAATATTTGTAAATTAATTAATTTTTGTACTTTGTAATAGTGTCTGAATAGAAAAAGTAAATAAAGTGTTTGATTTATGTTATTTAGAAGAAAAAGTAAATAAAGTGTTTGATTTATGTATCTTGTGATTCGTGCGCGAGTGAGTGACCAACAAGAGCCAGCCAGGAAGGAGAAAGAGGCAAAAAACATTCCTAATGTGACTGATTGGAACTCCGTGTCTAGACCATGAGCCGTTATACCCAAAAAGCTGCGCATCTGCATGTCTGACCAAATATCAGTAGTTAAAGTGAGATGTTCAGCATTGGAAAGCTTTGATTTCAATAATGTTGACAAGGCATCGTACTTCTCATCAAGCCACCGCGTCAAGGTAGCTCTGCTGGGTATTTTATAATGAGGAGCAGTTACTTTAAGTATGTAGATGTTTAAAGCCTTGATTCTCTACCATGGAGAAAGGCTGATTGTCCTTACATATCATGTACAAAATAGCATTGTTGATTTTTCTCGCTCTGTCACCAGTAGTAGAAGTATATGAGAAAATTTCTTCAAAAGTATTCTTTATTGATTTCTGAATTTTAGTAGAACGCTTTGCAGGTAATTCTGCGTCATTGTCGATAATCAGATCTGCTGGAGGCGCTGGTGTGACAGTTGATGTAGATGGCTTTGGATTTAGGGTACTGGTACTGGTGCTGGCGCATTCTTCAATAACTTCCTCCATTTCCTTTGTTGATGTGCTTGGGCTTGATAGATCTGAATCAATTTTTTTTTGCAAAGTATTAGTTTGTATTAATTCTAAATTAACAGCTTTGTGGATGTTCTTTATGTGTCCCATTAGGTTGGTAGTGTTTCCGTCCAATCAATCTACGGAATCACCATGTTAATTTCCAGACAATTGAAGGCAGGAAAAAAAATATGGGCGTGTAGAACACTTAATTTGAAGAATGATAGCGTTTTTTTTTACGGAACTGCATTGGCGAACTTAACCTAAAAAATTCGCAAAAGTCAAAAAACCGGTTTTTCGCCAATTAAACAAAAAGTTGGGCTCGGATCCGAAAAAGTTAAATTAGAAAGTTATAGGTATTAAAATTATCTTTCAATTGATGTGGTACAAAATATTGGTGAGTGTCTTATACATGGAAAAAAATGCTAAAAACCGCTAAAAAACGCTTCTTTTTCATTTATTTTCTTCTTCTTATTGATGCGACCTAGAAACTTTTTATTTGGTAAAAATGTTGCTTTTGGCAATCTGAAAACTCTTTATTTTTTTTTGGCTCGAAATTTTGCAAAATATGGGTGAAATTTCGATTTATGTAAAAAAAGCGTTTTCGTAAAATCCTTCGTCTACAACTCCTCGACCTCGTACGACATTTTTTCGAAGCTCTTTTTCTTCGTTAAGAGTTGGACTATCATGCACTATAAGTTAAAATTGGAGTTTTTCAATTTTATGTACAAAAAACTGGACAGCAAAAAAGACAAGTTTTTTTGTCGCAAAAAAGACAAGTTTTTTTGCCGCAAAAAAAACAAAGTTTTTGTACTGCAAGTTTTTTATTTCATTATTTTTCAACTCTAAACTACTATTTAATAAAAGTTTATATTCTTTTTACTAATTTTAAAATAAAATAAATTAACCGTACGACCGTCAACAGCGAAGACATTTTTTTAAATAACGGAGCCTTTTTCCTTTGTTAAATACCTGTGAATTTGAGACATATTGTTGTTCAATATTTACTGTACTACATACATACAAGTTGTTATTGACGTCTCAACAGCACGGATCATGTGCAATTTCATCTTTTACGTAGAATGTTTACTTGGTGAGCGGCCACTTCTAACTTTTCGCGCTGTAGTAATTTCTGGTTGTTCGAATCAATTTTTATTATATAAACTAGCTGGGACCCGGGGCGCCTATGCTGCACCCATAAACCAATAGTAGTAATCAGGTGAAGCATTTTAATATACCGTAGGGGAGTTTGAAAAAGGCAATTTTGTGGTATTTTTGATTACAAATAACAAAATGTGAAACTATTAGGGATCTGACATGTTGATCGCGACAATAAAAACCATCCATTGACATATTATTTTTCGAGATATGAATTTTCATTCACAGATGCTGTTCAGGATCAACGCTGGAATAAAAAGAATTAGTAGGAAAAAAAGAAGACATTTTACCTCCAAAATAAACTCCAAAATTCCATCAGCCATCGCAGCTGCAAAGGTTCCTGAAAAGGTAAACAAACCATAAAAATACAAATTGAAAAAAGCACAATAACTTAAATACTTATCTGACAACACTAAACCACATCCCAGCAATCTTCCAAAAACTCCCTCCAATTTCTACATCCTAAAATTACATAAAAATATAAAAATAAAAATAATTAAAAAGATATATAAAACTTACCTCGAGTCGCCCGACAACTGACAGCCAACACTAACACACTACCAACATTATTCACAATGCATGAAATGGATTCGAAGTTCCCCACCACCTCCATTGTGAATTTCCGAATAAATATCAGAGCGCAATAAACGCAAATTCAGATCACCATCGATCTTCAAAGTGACTTGAGCTTTGCAAGAAACTAGCTGAGGCTAAAGTGATCTCCTACCGAAGGCAGCCCTGAAGCCTATCTAACCGAAGGCAGCCCTGAAGCCTATCTATAAAATATAAACATTAACGCCCTGAGTTAATGCAAAATCCTATATTCCTATCCTGAGGCACTGAGTCAGGAACCCATTGAATATTACATTAAGGCCTTGATTTAATGTAATATATCGAAGCTTTTAATTAACGCATTTGAATATTTCTAGCAGAACCACGAACCAACTGGCATTTAGTCACCATAGACACGCAATACTACTACACCATTGGGAAACAGCTTGGAACCGAATTAAAACACATTTTTATTGAATTAGTATTATCAAATATTGAGAAAGAAAACTATAGATTATTTTGAATTGTTAGATTAAGTAATAGTTTGGAATATTTAATAAAAGTTATATTAAAATTGAAGTGAGTCTTTTTCTGAAATATTACGTTGTATCTATCCACTGAGCATACCGAATAGGCAAAGTTAAGCCCATTCATTTTTGGTCCTTCGAGCCGGATAGTGCAACGTGAATTTTAGAAAAAGATATCAAGAATCGAAGCGAACAGAACATCGATTAAAATGGAGCAGTTACCAAATACTCAAGTAGCTCGTACGGAGCTTCTGAGAAAATTTATATCCAACTACAAAAAGGATGGTGTTGATAGAAGAACGCCCTTATACTACAAAAAACGTCTCAACGACTTCCAGGACTTATTTAACAAATTTCAGAACGCACATACTGATTTACTAGTGGAGAAAATTCGAGAACCTGCGGATTCTACGAATTTATCGCATAAATATCTCACAGAAGATTGGTACTCTGACGTGGAGGAATTCTTCTACTCAAATTATGCCGCGATACAAACCCGATTCGAAAGGGAATATCCCAAAACAGAACCAGAGCCGCAATCGGAAGAACATTCTGATAGCTTCAAAGAATTACCTCTACCCAACAAGGAAATGTTCATTAAACTGCCAAAAATTTCCTTAGAAAAATTCTCGGGAGATTACCAGAAATGGACAACATTCCACGATCTATTCACAAGTTTAATCCACGAGAACCATAATTTATCAAAGGCACAAAAACTACAATACCTAAAAATGCATTTAAGCGGAGAAGCTGAAGGGCTGTTACGACAAGTTCATGTGTCCAATGATAACTATGAGCCAGCGTGGAAACTTCTAGTGGATAGATACGACAACAAGCGAGTATTGGTCAATACGCAGCTGAAATTGCTTTTCTCTCAGCCCACATTGACGAATGAGTCTGCACAAGGAATAAAGAATTTAATGGACGTTACCGCCGAGTGCCTACTAGCCTTGTTCAATTTAGGAATTCGGGTTGAAAGCTGGGACGCTGTGATCATCTATACGATAGTCCAAAAATTCCCACCAGGCACCCATCAACTATGGGAGCAAAGCATAAGCAAAGAGACAACAATACCATCGTGGGAAACTTTGAGAGAATTTATGGAAGGACGTTTCAGGACTTTAGAAGCCGTCGCACAGAAAGGACCATCAGCAAGTAAGAATTACAGAGGGTTTTCATCGAGGCTTACGTCGCAATCATTACACGTAACAAATGATCCAACTTGCAGCTACTGTCGAGACAGTCACCATGTTCGACAGTGTCAAAAGTTCTTCAAACTATCGGGGTCAGAAAAAATGAATTTCGTAAAGTCCAAGGCATTGTGCGTTAATTGTTTAGGCCATGGGCACTTAATGGCTCAATGTCCAAGCCGACACACATGCAACCACTGCAACCAACGACACCATTCCTTATTACATCGCTCGGCAGAAGGGAACAACATCAAATCCAGGGTGCATACGTCTGCTCGTCAAATCGCGACCTCTTCCCATCCTCAATCAAACCTAGCAATAGAGCAATCCGGTAGTCAGGACGAAGTATCATCCCCCTTCTCTAATTCCCATCCCCAAGCGTGCAGCTTAAACTCATTGACAGTGAACAGTGGCCCACCAGGAAATCGAACTTTATTGGCAACCGCCATAGTGAAGCTTCGATCCGACACTGGTCATGAAATAAAAGTGAGAGCAGTAATCGACCCAGGATCAGAAGTCTCGTTGATAACAGAATCCGTGGTACAGAAGCTTAAACTAAAAAGGGAACCAATACAGGCACAAATAAACGGAGTCGGAGTAATAAACGCCGGTAATGTCAAGGGACTAGTCCATCTAACACTTCGGTCGAATTACAACAGTAAGTTCAACCTGAATATGGATGCATTAGTCATGACCAAAATAACCAATTTGCTCCCATCAAGAAAAATACACCAGAGAGACTGGCTTCACCTCAAGCAGCTAGAATTAGCCGATCCGTGGTACGATCGCCCAGCAAAAATAGACATATTGTTGGGTGTAGATGTTTATGGGGACATAATCCAGGAGGGACTAATACTCAGTCGAGAAGGATCACCCATAGCACAAAATACCTTTTTGGGGTGGATCCTATCCGGAAAAGTGAGAGACACCGCGCCATCAATCCAAGTCAACAACTTCCACATGACAGTCGATTTACAGCAACAACTAAGACAGTTTTGGGAACTAGAAGAAGTAAAAATCGAAAAACAACTCACTCTGGAAGAGCAACAATGTGAGGAACATTTTCACAAAACTCACAAGCGACACCCAGACGGGCGGTACGAAGTCCAACTCCCATTTGACGAAAAAAGGATATCCCTAGGAAATTCGCGACACAGAGCCGTCTCCAGCTTCTACCACTCCGAGGCTCGACTAAGCAGAACACCAGATCTAAAACAAGAGTATGATAAGTGTCTAAAGGAATACATCACCCTCAATCATATGGAACCGATAGAAAATACTGCTGAAGAGTCAGGCGAGCAGTTCTACCTACCACATCATTCAGTTCTGAAGGAAGACAGTACCACTACCAAACTACGTGTTGTGTTCAATGCATCCGCATCAACAAGCAATGGAATTTCGCTTAATGATATTCTATTGAACGGGCCTCTCCAGCAGGATGATTTATTCTCAATCCTGCTCAGATGGCGAACACATCGCATCGCATTTACCGCGGACATTGCCAAGATGTACCGGCAAATTCGGGTAGCCAAGCAGCATACGAACTACCAGCGACTAGTGTGGCGAGAATCACAACAGACTCCACTAAGAGATTACAGACTTCTCACAGTCACTTTCGGGACAAAGAGTGCACCATATTTAGCAACGAGAGTCATCAAGCAGTTAGCGATCGATGAACATAGGAACTACCCTATTGGATCCGACGCAGCTCAGACCGAATTTTATGTAGATGATTTAATGTCAGGGGCTCACACAACCGACGCCGCAATAGAGAAGCAATCTCAACTAAGGCAGCTTATGAATTCAGGAGGTTTCCAGTTAAGGAAATGGGTTTCCAACTCACAAGAAGTATTAAAGCAGATACCAGAGGAATTGAGAGAAATTGACCTATGCTTTAATATTGGGACTCATGACAACGTAAAGGCGCTGGGAATCCACTGGAATCCAAAGACCGATTCTTTATCATATGCCCTAAAGGAAAACAACAAATTAATTACGACAACCAAAAGAACCATCTTATCCGAAATTTCAAAATTATTTGATCCTTTAGGGTGGTTATCGCCAGTTATCATCATCGGTAAAATCTTGATTCAGAACCTGTGGTTAGCCAGGATCGACTGGGACGACACCGTCCCTACTGAAATTGAAGCAGAATGGGCCAAATACCAAACAGGACTCACCAAACTTGAGGAAATAAGTATACCAAGATGGATCCACATCGGAGACCTAGATACCAAAATCGAACTACATGGATTCAGCGATGCATCTAACAAAGCCTATGCGGCAGTTGTCTACCTCTGCGCAATCCATAACGGCGAAAGGAAAGTCAGTATACTCACTGCCAAAACAAAGGTATCACCACTAAAGGTTGTATCGTTACCAAGATTAGAGTTGTGTGGAGCAGTCTTGCTGGCAAAGTTGCTTCAAACCACAAAAAAGGCATTAAAAATTCCAGATGATGCACCAATCTTTGCTTGGACAGACTCAGAGATCGTATTGGCATGGCTAAAGGGGCATCCTACAAAGTGGAAAACCTTCATAGCAAACCGAGTTTCACTCATCCATGAAACGTTGGGAGAAGGAGTCTGGGGTCATGTACCAACAAGCCAAAATCCAGCTGATTGTGCTACTAGAGGGAAATCGCCGGAGGAGTTAAAACATTACAGCTTATGGTGGACAGGACCCGAATGGCTACAGAAGTCAACATCTAGCTGGCCCATCACAAACCCCAGTCGAACCGATTTGGAAATACGAAATCTGAAACCCTGCTGTGGTTATACAACATATGAAGAAGATGTTTTCTGCAAATTTTCATCACTCAATCGACTGGTAAGAGTCATAGCTTATTGTCAACGATTTTTCAACAATTGCAGACACAAGACAAGGGATCGAACCAAACCATATTTAACCAGTTCGGAGATGAAAACTTCCCTAACCACAATTATAAAAATCATACAAAGGAGACATTTTCATGAGGAAATCAATAATCTCACAAGAAAGCTCGAGATAGGTAGAAAAAGTTCACTGATAAAATTAACCCCCTTCCTTGATAACCACGGGATTCTAAGAGTAGGAGGAAGGCTAAAACACTCACTTTTGAAATACGACGAAAAACATCCAATAATCCTACCAGATAAAGACCACTTTACCACTTTAGTAATCGCCAATTATCACAAGGAAACGTTACATGGAAGTACTCAGTTGATGATGAGCGTTATATCACGGAAATATTGGATACTCAATGCTCGAAACACTATTCGGTTCCAGATCCACAAATGTATCGCATGTTATCGACAAAAGGCTGCAGCTCAACAGCAGTTAATGGGGGATCTACCACAAGCTAGAGTGAGGATGACTAGACCATTCAGTCACACCGGACTTGACTACTGCGGACCCTTCGAACTAAAAACTCGCAAGGGAAGGGGATACACGACGTATAAAGGTTACATAGCTATATTTATCTGCATGGCCACAAAGGCTTTACACATCGAAGTCGTCACTGATCTCACTGCGCAAGCATTCATCGCAGCATACCGACGGTTTGTATCAAGAAGAGGCAAGTGTAGCGACATATATTGTGACTGCGGCTCTAACTTCGTCGGGGCAAGCAGAATTTTAAGAGGGCAAACTACCCAAATGAAATCACAGTTAAATCTCGACATTGCAGCATCAGTGGAAACGGAAGGCGTAAATTTTCACTTCAACCCTCCGGCCGCACCACATTTCGGAGGACTGTGGGAATCTGGAGTGCGTTCCACTAAATACCACTTGAAGCGGATCCTAGGAAACTCAACACTTACATACGAAGAGCTTAACACCGTTCTCACACAAATCGAAGCATGTCTAAATTCCCGACCATTATGTGAATTGAGTAGTGATCCAGAAGACTTCACACCACTTACTCCAGGACATTTCTTAATAGGAGACACACTCATAACCCCACCAGAACCATCAGTATTAGAAACAAATATCCATAGGCTAAATCGATGGCAATATATCCAACATTTGTATCAGACATTTTGGAAAAGATGGAACACAGAATATTTGGCTAGGCTTCAGCAGAGACCAAAATGGACAAGGATACATGATAACATCAAAATCGGTCAATTGGTTATCATCAAAGAGGATAACTTACCACCATCGCAATGGATGCTGGGGCGAATACTCGAGGTACATCCAGGTCCAGACAAATTAATCCGAGTGGTCACGGTCAAAACAAAAACCTCCACCTTAAAAAGGCCAATAACGAAAATTTGTTTATTGCCAATAGAACCATGCAAACCCAACAATTAAACAACCCAACTACCATAAAGTGACCTAAGCTTAATGAATCACAGAATGTCTCCACATCCAAACAGCAAGGGTTCAAACCATCTAATGCCAAATTTAGAAATGAAAATTATATAACGAAACGACTTCAACAAACCGTTACCAAATTTTTCAGAATCATTTCTGTCTTTTTGTATTCAGAAGCCACAAGGATAACAAGTGATTTTTTAAATTTTCGATATGGATTATCTCTGGATAGATGATGTTCCACAATTGCCTACACCGCCAAGGCCGAAACCAACCATCAAAGAAAAGTTATCAAAAATAACTTCACCAACAAAACCAAGGATAAAAAAAACCTTTGAAGCAACTCCATGCGGACCTGAGATCAGAAAACGGACCCAGCCAGCAAAAATTCCGACAACAGCACCCAAAATCCAGAAAACTCAACAAGTGAAAAAGGTAATCACGTTGGAAGAATACCGGGCCCGCCGCAGTCAACCACCGCCAAATGTGATCATCGATCATGCCCTATGGGAGAGGATCAAAGGGCTCACGCTCCCATGGGACAAAATTATGCAGGCGAAAAAGTCCTACAGAACGGAGTTCGAAGGAAGGGTATTACGCTTCACCATCACCAAGGAAAAAAAGTGCCGAGTTCGCCTCCAACCTCCTAAATAAAAAAAAAAAAAAAACGAAATATATTTAAGCAAAAAAAAATTGAATGAAATAAAACCCAAATAAATTGAATTTAAATTAAAAAACCCTTTTATTGAAAAAACAACAACAACAATTGTGAACAATTTTGATTAACATAGCTAAATATTTAAATTTAAACACTTCTCTTGAACCTGAGCGGTTCAAGGCCGCGGAGGATGTTCAGGATCAACGCTGGAATAAAAAGAATTAGTAGGAAAAAAAGAAGACATTTTACCTCCAAAATAAACTCCAAAATTCCATCAGCCATCGCAGCTGCAAAGGTTCCTGAAAAGGTAAACAAACCATAAAAATACAAATTGAAAAAAGCACAATAACTTAAATACTTATCTGACAACACTAAACCACATCCCAGCAATCTTCCAAAAACTCCCTCCAATTTCTACATCCTAAAATTACATAAAAATATAAAAATAAAAATAATTAAAAAGATATATAAAACTTACCTCGAGTCGCCCGACAACTGACAGCCAACACTAACACACTACCAACATTATTCACAATGCATGAAATGGATTCGAAGTTCCCCACCACCTCCATTGTGAATTTCCGAATAAATATCAGAGCGCAATAAACGCAAATTCAGATCACCATCGATCTTCAAAGTGACTTGAGCTTTGCAAGAAACTAGCTGAGGCTAAAGTGATCTCCTACCGAAGGCAGCCCTGAAGCCTATCTAACCGAAGGCAGCCCTGAAGCCTATCTATAAAATATAAACATTAACGCCCTGAGTTAATGCAAAATCCTATATTCCTATCCTGAGGCACTGAGTCAGGAACCCATTGAATATTACATTAAGGCCTTGATTTAATGTAATATATCGAAGCTTTTAATTAACGCATTTGAATATTTCTAGCAGAACCACGAACCAACTGGCATTTAGTCACCATAGACACGCAATACTACTACACCATTGGGAAACAGCTTGGAACCGAATTAAAACACATTTTTATTGAATTAGTATTATCAAATATTGAGAAAGAAAACTATAGATTATTTTGAATTGTTAGATTAAGTAATAGTTTGGAATATTTAATAAAAGTTATATTAAAATTGAAGTGAGTCTTTTTCTGAAATATTACGTTGTATCTATCCACTGAGCATACCGAATAGGCAAAGTTAAGCCCATTCAGATGCAGTGTCGCAATGAACTGCTTATTTTCTGTATTTTGGATAGCTAGGACCCAATGCGCCTTGCTGCAGCTAACGTTTAAATATTTAAAATCATTTCAAAGCTTCTAAATTCAACTTTGGAGTCATTAGATTCAAAATACATTTATTTGAACTATGACCAAAATTGCCTGAACGTTAAAATATTTAAAATTAATGCAAATAGCCGCATCCAGGACTCGAAATTCGAGGGCCATTTTCTATAGCTTTTTTTAATTTAACTCTAAAAGTCTGCAATAACAAAATTTTTCGAGAACAATAAAAGTAAATTGAAAAATGAAACAATTTTTTATACATAGTTGGAAAAAGCCATGCCAAAAAACCAACTTTTATTATCATTTATATAATGTATGACCAAATTACCTATTTATTCTCTAAAAAGAATATAAACTTTTATTAAATAGGAGTTTAGAGTCGAAAAATAATGAAATAAAAAACTTGCAGTACAAAAACTTGTCTTTTTTAAATTCTTTTATTTAACTTACACTGTTTGTCGTCAAAGCTTGGAAGTTAAATTTGACCCACTTCCCGGTTTCGGATAGAGCTGAAATTTTGCATTCACGTTTAGTTTGGATGACAATGCAATCTGGCCATTTTGTAAAAATATGAAGATGGCGGTTCCAAAATGGCGCCCGATTTACTTAACTTACACTGTTTGTCGTCAAATCTTGGAAGTTAAATTTGACCCACTTCCCGGTTTCGGATATAGCTGAAATTTTGCATACACGTTTAGTTTGGATGACAATGCAATCTGGCCATTTTGTAAAAATATCCAGATAGCGGTTCCAAAATGGCGCCCGATTTTTGAAATTGCGCTCCGCGGCCCTCTGACATGGGTATCAAATGAAAGGATATGACAGGTAGAACACAATAAGCTATGTGGCGTCATTCCAAATTCAAAATGGCGGCCAACATTAAATTGCGAAAAGCTTATAATAGACTAAGAGGTAGAAAATATAACCGATCAACTTCCAATTTTGCACACACTCGTAGTTCGGGTGGTTAATGTGTATGAATGATGAGATGAATAGTTGAGTTAAGGGTGAGTTGATAATAAAGAAGCAATACACGTTACAAAAAATCACAAACAAACACAGAGAAGCTGCTGTCAACTTAATTCAACTACTCAAATACTGAACTCATGTCCGTATGCATAATTTCAACTAAACCCAGGTAGCAGAGCTGAGTCGAGTTCAGTCAACCTTAACCCAACTCGACTCCCGTTTACATGTAGTTAGACTTGGGTTCAACTTGAGTTCAACTCATCATGTATAAGTACTAAATGCAATCTGACCTTTTGGTAAAAAAATTAAGAAGACGGTTCCGAGATGGCGGCCGTTTTGCAATTATGTTCCACCGAGCCCACGACATGGGTATCAAATGAATACAGTAAACTGTGTGACGTAATTTTAAATCTAATAGAATTGCCATCATAAAATGGCGGAATACATATAATAAACTAAAAAGTAGAAAATAAAATAAATGTTTAAAAAAATTTTTTAAAAAAAATTCTTTTCATTAACTAAAAAATGTACTGAAAAGTAAAAAATAAAAAATATTTTAAAGAAAGCGTGAAATTTCAATTTTAATGAAAAAGTTAATTAAAAGAATGGCGCATTTTTCATCAAAAAATTTTGTTAGAATTTGAAATTAACAAAGCAAAAAATTGAGGGGTAATTGTAAATCTCACGAGATTTACAGTTATATTTTCAATTTTTGATAAAAAATGCGCCATTCTTTTAATTAACTTTTTCATTAAAATTGAAATTTCACGCTTTCTTTAAAATATTTTTTATTTTTTACTTTTCAGTACATTTTTTAGTTAATGAAAAGAATTTTTTTTAAAAAAATTTTTAACCATTTATTTTTTGCGGCTATTTTCTGCCAAAACAATTACACAAAAATTATGGAAAAACAAAATAATGACCTCGATCCTCAGATCCGGCGGGTCGAAAGTGAGTACGGATTTGACACTTTGCGATTCTCAAATCCGCAACCGCAAATTTCTTTGGCTAGTCTCTAGGCACAACGTCCCACTTTTGTTTTGTTATTCTGAAGAGATACATACAAATTTAGTTAATAAAAACTTAAAAATATGCTTTTAAACAAAGGTCTGCAAAAATTTTAGATTTGGGGCAAATCGTTTTTTTTTTTTTTTTTATGTGGCAGTGCTAAGCTCAGGAGTCACCCTTTGTACTACTAGTCCGTCATGTCATTTGTCACGTCATGGTGCAATGTCTAGCAGTAAGCTTAGTACGGGGGGATGGGGAGGGGTATAGGTTAAGGATTAAAAGGTACGGGGGGGTATTGAAGAAGGTGGTGATGAACCCTGCGTTTGAACTCTTGGATGTTGAAGGAGCTCGGAAATACTGACTGCGAGAGGTTATTCCACAGTCGAGTTGTTCTATTAACAAACGAATTCATATCTTGTTGAGTGCGTGAAAGGGGGAGTTGCAGGTGAAGGGAATGAGACGAGTGGGCTAATCTGGTGTTGCGGGTATAAGATTGCCGTGGAGGCAGGAGAGCGTTTAACTCGGAGGAACAGTCACTATGATAGTAGCGATAAAATTTTGTCAGTGCTGCTACATTCCTACGGTGGCTCAAGGGGTCGATGGTGGAGCAGGCGGTGTCGTCATCAATTAACTTGAGTGCCCTTTTTTGCACCTTATCTAACCATGCCAAGGTGGTTATTGGGGCGCCGCCCCAAACGAGGGAGTTATATTCGAGAAGAGGCCGAATGTAGGAATTATAAACAACAGCACGGGCCGATGGCTGGAGGAGGAACCTGCACCTCTTAAGAAACCCCAAGCACTGGGATGCTTGTTTGGCGATTTGGAATATATGGTCATTCCATCGCAAGTCTTTGGCTAATGTCACGCCTAAGATGTGTAGGGATGGGTCGGCCTTTACTTCCACGCCATCCACTGTCAAGGATGGTGATGTGTTGATCTTTTTCTTTGAAATAAGACAGTACTTGGTTTTCTTCTTTCTTTGTGCCCCTTTAATCCCTCATGGGACATAGGGCGGAAACAGTTGCCCTCCAGCGGACTCTGTTTTGCGCGACAGCTCTCAGCTCTGACCAGGATCTCCCAGTTGTTGCGGCCTCTGCTAGTAGGGTCCTCCTCCACGTTGTTCTAGGTCTTCCAACTCGACGGGATCCTTGCGGGTTCCAGTCAAGGGCCTGTTTGGCTAGGTTTTCGTTATCGCGTCGCAAGGTGTGGCCAACCCAATTCCATTTCCTTCGCCTGATTTGGTCGTCTATCCTTTCTTGGCCGGCACGGCGCCATAGCTCTTCATTTGAAATTCTATCTGGCCAGCGGATTTTTAGGATACGACGCAGGCATCTGTTGATGAAGACTTGTAGGCGCCCTGTGATGAATTGGGTGACTTTCCATGTTTCGCAACCGTACAAAAGAACTGCCTTAACGTTGGAGTTGAACAGCCGCAATTTGGTGTTAGTTGAGATCTCCGTTGATCTCCATATGCGGAACAGGCATGCATATGCGCCTCGTGCTTTATTTATTCTGGAACTGACGTCTTCTTCTGTACCGCCATTTTCGGTAATAATGCTACCGAGGTAGCAGAATTTATCTACCAGTTCCACGTCACGGTTATTCAGCGCAGTTCGTTCAAGTGTGTTTGCATTTATCCGCATTTCTTTGGTTTTGTTCGGATTCAGCCTTAAGCCTGCTAGACTACTTTCTGTTGCCAAATTGTTTAACATGTTTTTTAGCTCCTGATGTCTGTGGGCCAGCAAACAGATATCATCCGCGTAGTCGAGGTCCTTAAGGCGGTCTAGCAAACCCCATTGTATGCCGCCTGTTCTATTATCTAGAGCGTCGACAAGGATGTCATTTATTACTATAAGAAATAGTAATGGCGAAAGTAGACATCCTTGTCGTACTCCTGAATTCACCTCGAAGCTGTCGGATAATTTTCCATTATGGAGAACTCTGCATTTGGAATTGTTGTAAAGGGCTTTTATCAATTCTATTATCTTATCCGGCAGTCCACGTCGCCGTGATGCCTGCCATATAAAGCTCCTATTAACCGAGTCGAACGCTTTCTCATAATCTACGAAAGCTAGGTAAAGGGGGGATCGGAATTCAGTAGACTGCTCCACTATGATTCTCAAGGTGTTAATATGGTCTATACATGAGCGGCCCTTCCTGAATCCGGCCTGCTGCCTTCTAAGCGTTCGGTCTACTGCCTCTCTTATCCTTGATAATATAACGTGGGACAAGATTTTACCCACAGTAGATAATAGACAGATGCCTCTCCAGTTGTCGCATATTGTTAGGTCCCCCTTTTTGGGTATTTTGACTATGATACCTTCCGTCCAATCCTCCGGAAAGGTACAGGTATTCCATGCTATTTCCAGGATTGGCTGAAGCGCATCTGCTATGAGGCTTGAATCGGCTTTCAACAATTCTGCCGGGATGCCATCTTTTCCAGCTGCTTTACCATTGGCCATCGCATGAATTGCGGTTACTATTTCCGTCTTGGATGGGGCCCGGGTGTTGATTCTTATCGGCTGTGCATTGTTGCTGTTTTCCTGAGGTTCCTGTGCAAGTGAACCATTCAGGGCGGCGAAGAAGTAATCTCTCCATCTTTGGAGTTGCTCCTCGTCGCTGCACAGCAGCCTCCCATCCGCACTCTTTACGGCATGCTTTTTAGTAGAGTGCTTTCCCGAGAGCTGTTTAGTAATTTGGTACAGCACTTTACTGTTGCCTGTGTTTGCCGCGTTTTCCGCTTTTTCTGCGAGCTCATTTATCTGCTGCCTCTTATCACGCCGCACACTTCTCTTTACTTCCCGGTGTAATTGGGAATATTCCCGTTCAAGTTGGTGACGTCTTTCCGGGTCGCTTGTAGAGTTTACGTTATTTTTGAGGGCCCTCCTGCGTTCTATTTTTTGCCAGGTAGTGTCCGAGATCCAATGTTGCATGTTTCTCTGGACATAACCGACGCTCGTTTCCGCAGCCGTCAATATAGCGCCCTTTGTTCTACTCCACAGCTCTTCAATATTTGTGTCGTCAGAAACGGTTTGCTGGTTTAATATTTGCTGCAGGTTTCCAGCAAATTCTCGCTTTTTAGCGGTCTCCCGCAGAAGGTCAACGTTAAACCGTCTACGGTTTATAACATCGCGTTGAACGTTTCTGATTGCAGCGATTCTAAGGCGAATAGTTGCTACTACCAAATGGTGGTCGCTTCCAGTGTCCGCTCCCCTGAAGCTCCTGACATCCTCCAGAATGGTTCTCCATCTGCGGCTGACGGCCACGTGATCTATCTGATTTCTCGTTCTACCATCGGGTGATACCCAGGTCTCTTTGTGTATCTTCTTGTGGCAAAAGTAAGTCCCACCTACCATTAGTTGATGGGAACTACAAAAGTCAACGAAAAGCTCACCATTGTTATTGGTAACTTGGCTTAGGCCTTGTTTTCCAATTGTTTGTTCAAGACCGGTGTTGTCGCGGCCGATTTGTGCGTTTAAGTCCCCCATTAATACAATGATGTCTCCCCTTGGAATAGAGCGAAAAACCTCATTCAGTCGCATATAGAACTCGTCTTTGATGTCATCTTCTGCGTCTTCAGTTGGAGCATAGCATTGGACTACCGTAGTACTTCTTAGCCTGGTACGCAGGCGCACGGTAATAATCCTCTCAGAAACTGGTGACCAGCTAATGAGGCTGGACCTGGCTTCTTTGGTGAGTATTACGCCAACGCCACTCCTACGGCTTTCAGTTTCATTTCTCCCAGAATATAAGAAGGACTCACCATTTGGGCAGATATGTTCCCCCGCATCGGGCCATCTGATCTCGCTAAGTCCCATGATCTTGATTTTATATCGATTCATCTCGTTGAGGACTTCATCCAGCCGTCCCTCAGCAAGCATTGTTCTCACATTCCATGATCCGATTCGTGTCCTTGTTCGAAAAGCAAAGGTCGTCGTCGTGTTGTCCATCCGGTTCCGAGGCATTGTTTGCCGATTCGTAGCAATGGTGTTTTTTATGGGAGCGGGTTGCTAACCCTCAGCCCAACCGACTTAAAACTCTGTTTTGTGGCGCAGAGAGCTCGCCATTCGCCCGTCTCCCGTTAGCTCCTTCCGAAGAAGTACCCCAGGGGGCACCGCGGGGAGGTGGGATTAGGACTTGCTAACAGGTCTGCTAGGTGTTTGTATGCAGTGGATCTTCTCGGATTTTTACAGTAGTGACAAATCGGGTGTCACCACCTTCCAAGGTCTTTGTTAGCCGTTCGCCCTCCATACTTGGTTTTGGAGGGGTTGAATTCGACACGATTCTTTTTTCCCCACTCTATAATAAGTTTAATGTCGTTATTAATAGAGTTGAACATTAGTTCGCGATCATCAAGACAGGATCTGGCATGAGTCTGTCTTGTATCGAAGCTGTACGAGTAACGTAGAGTACCGTCGTCAGCGAAGCTGAGAAGTGGGTTGCAGGGGACTGAAAGTAGGTCATTTATAAAGATGAGAAATAGGGCCGGTGATAAAATTGACCCCTGGGGGACTCCCGCAGAGATGGGATGAGATTCAGATTTGACGCCATCCAATACTACCTTAATTGAACGGCCGGAAAGGAAACTCTCAACCCACTTATACAGAAGCGAGTCAATTCCAATAGCTTTGAGTTTAGCTAACAAGGCTGAGTGCCATACTCTATCAAAAGCCTTGGAGATATCCAAAGCAACCAAACTGGATTCACCAGATCCATGCAAACTTCGGCTGAGGTGCTCTGTAAGGCAAACTAAAAGATCACCAGTGGATCTTTTTTGTCGGAAACCGTATTGTTTGTCGTTGATAAGTTGGTTGGATTCTAGATATCCCATTAGCTTTTTGTTGATTATCGTCTCCATGGTTTTGGAGAGAATAGAAGTAATTGCTATTGGGCGGTAGTTGGAGGGATCGCTGGAGTCACCTTTTTTCGGTATGGGCTGAACATGGGCAAGTTTCCAAGAGTCGGGATAAACTCCGGAGAAATATGACAGGGAAAATAATTTGCGCAGAGGTTTAGCCAAAGGTGAGGCGCATTGTTTTAAGACGATAGGGGGTATATTATCGGGTCCAGTGGACTTGTTGGCATCGAGCTCTTTGAGGCACCTGTACACCTCGCGAGTCCTGAAGAAAACCCTGTCCATTGAATGAGCGCTGTGCTCGAGGACCGGGGGTAGCGTATCATTTTGGGGTAGAGAAGAATTTGAAGCAAACATAGATGCTAATAAGTTGGCCTTGGATTTGCTGTCTGCTATTACCTTCTCATTGTGAATGAAGGAAGGGGTTGAAGTTGTAGTGAAATTCTTCTTGATGGAACTTACCAAGGACCAGAAGTTTTTGCTACCGGAGGTTGCATTTAGGAGTTTACTTCTCAATTTGTTGTCAAATAAGGTTTTGACTTTCTTGATGGTGGCTTTACAAGAATTTCTTTGTTCTATGTACTCTAAACGGAGCGATTCACTCGGGGAGCTCTTGTAAGCTCGAAAGGCGGCTTCTTTAGTTTTGATTGCATTCATACACTCCCGATTAAACCATCTGTTAGGCCTAGGCTTCACAGATTTGGTAGAATGGGGAATGAACAAATGAATTCCTGCCTGTATGATCCTGGTGATACGGATAGCGGCAGAGTTGGCGTTTCTATTCCGGAAACACAGATTCCAGTCTGTAGACTGGAAAAAATTAATAAGCCCCAACCAATTGGCCTTCCCATAATGCCATACAGTTCTTCGAACTGGTTTGGGAGGGGTGGGAAATTCGAATGGGAAGTTAGCGCTGATTAGGCAGTGGTCTGAATTGCCGAGAGGTGAATCAACTTCGACGGAGTAACGCGCTGGATGAGAAGTAAGGAAAAGATCAAGGAGATATCTTCCTTGACCAGCAGCATCAGGGACTCTTGTGGGATGATCCACAATTTGATGCAAGTTATTGATGTCTGCAAAGAGCTCGACGTCCTTGCCAGAAATACTGGTGCCATTTGAGTAAGTCAGCCATTTAACGTTGTGAACATTGAAATCACCCGCAACGATGATTTCACACTCAGGATTGGACGATAAAAATCCCGAGATTTGTTCGGAAATTTTATCAAAAGATAAGGTGGAGGCTTCGTTACTTATGTTAGGGCTTCTGTATAGGAAGCAGAAGAATATGACGTGGCTTTGGAATATGATTTTAATCCAAAGATAATTAAAATCTGAAGTCGTGCTTGAGTATATTTTATAATAAGCCACGTCGTCCCTAACATAAATGGCAATACCCCTATGGGGGGAGAGATTGTGCACTAAAGTGTACCCCGACACCTGGTAATAACCTAAGTCATTATCGGGTGATATTTGGGTTTCACTAAGTGCGAAGATTGGGGGTTTGTAATTGGATAAGTGGCACTCAACAAAAGAGAAATTCGCATGAAGTCCACGAATGTTACTAAAGTCAATACCAAAACTTGACTTGTAACGGGACTTCGGCTGCGCAGGCTCGATCGCCACGTTCTCGGGGATATTTCCCGGCATCACATTTGCCGCAACCATCAGAGTCAATAAAATTTGTCCTCGTCAAAGTGTTATGCCTTTTGAGACGGGGCAAATTTCATCGACCGACAGATTTTAGCCGCGGCACCTGCAGGACCGAGATGCGAGAGAGGGTAGGGAGCAAGGGGGTACTTACTTACGCCGTTCGTCGGTCCGGTCGTGTCTAGTGAAGGGTGATGGGCCTTCGCGTTAGACTGCGCTCGTAATTTTTTTTTTTTATCACTGTTTTTTTATTGTAGAGTTTTTTGGGCACTTTTTTATAGCTTTAATTTTTCACTCTCACTTTTTAAACAGTTTTGGTTTATTATCTTGGTTTTTTGTGTCGGCGCGTTTTTTACGGACCGGAACAACACACGTCCGTTCTCCTCGCTGTCCAAACCCAAACTGTAAAATATTAAAAATTCTGAGAAAAATCACTTCCTTATATTGATGGACTATAAGGACGGTCTTAAATACATTGTTCGTGCAATTAAATCTATAAATTTTCATTCATTTCAGTAAGCGTTTATATGCCCTGGTAAAAATTAGATATCTACTTTTCGTTTTAAACCTACCAAATGTTTCGTTTAAATCACACGTATTTTTTGTGACAAATCCACAGCGAAGTTCGATAAAACTGAATTTTTGTTTTGGTCTACAGCACCACCTACATGACAATAAACTATAATAAAATGAGAAGCATATAAAATATGCATATAAACAAATAAATACTTTATATTATTTCCGCGAAATTTCTTAATGATTTATAGAGCCGCCGAAGAGCCATAAAAACTCAAGAAAATGATTTTTTTGCACTTTTAATTAAATAAATGTTTATGTTCTCCTGAGTATCATTATTAAATAATATAATTTAGTAAGAAATATAACCAAAACATGTTACACCGAAGTAAAAAAAAATTGTATTTCACCATTTTGCGGCCGGGGATTGAACTTGGTTCCCCTGGGATAGGACTCTAGCGCCTTCCCATTACTCCAAACACTAACTTGTAGGAATGTGGCAATAAACCTATTTATTCATCCTTACGTAAAAAGTTACATTCCAATGCTAGATATGTACATATAAAGTTTCGAAGGAAGTAAACAACTGAATTATGACAACAGATTTTCTATTATTTATGTGTGTTTTGTATATTTTATGGAAATTGATAATCACAGGTAAAACGAAGAGTAATGTAATATTGCCATAGATGGTAGGGATGTTCATGCAAAATATTATTCGATGTGATACATCGAAACGTTGCATCGATGTTTTACGATGCATCGTATAAAAACATCGTCGATGCATCGCATAAAACATCGACGTATTATATCGCTTAAAAATACAGGAGCAGGCATTAGAAAAATGAGAATCCAAAGTTTTCAATTCAATCAAATATACTTAACTTACAAATCCCAATATTTTCTGTCCAAACTTTGCATAAATAAAATTTTATTGACCCGCTTTGCTTGTATTCTGTTGCGTTGTTGATTCAAAACTTGTGAAGCTTTTGAAAAAAGTCTTTCCGATGGTACTGAGCTGGCTACCAAAGTTAAATATTTATATGCTATCTTGTACAATTTTGGAAATTGTTGTTTATAGTGTGACCATACTTCTAACAGATTTTCATTAAGCCAACCAACCGGTGTCCTCAAGTAGACAGACAGCTCATCAGAAACACTTTCTTTACTCCTATTTGATTTCCAGTTGCGGTGAACTAGTTTATGATGATCGCTCCAGAGACTAAAATCAACCGCTGTTTTGTCCGACGAACTATCTGAATCAGATTCTGGAGTACGCTTTTCCTTCAGGAGATCCTTCCTCATTATATCTTTAATTTTTTGGACAGCATTTGCACAAGCCATCGAGTCTTCAAAATGTAGTTTTTTGAACCCTGGGTCCAATAACGTCGCGATAGCTAAAGTTGAAACTTGTTCAATAGCGCCCATCCGCTTATTGATTTCTTTCAGAACGAGTTTATGTACCTCCATCAATAATGGTTCATCAATCACAAGCGTTTTGAGTTTTGAAAGCATGCAGTGGACTAAAGGAATTACTTTACTGCTGGTACAATATTTATCGCCAGATATTTCTTTAGTTGCAGCTTCAAGTGGACGTAGTATGTTAAGAAGCGATGATGCTATGTTTAATTCTAAACCAGTCAACATTGGCGGTGCTGTTTTATGGCAAATCAATATTTCACTCACAGCATTTTTAAGCTCTAAAAATCTTTGAATCATATAATATGTACTGTTCCAACGTGTAGGAACGTCTTGTATTAACTTTGTTTCAGCGCTCACTGACTTTCGCAATGCGTCGCTTACCACACAGCTTTGTTTAAAGAAGGTAACAATGGCCTTTATTTTCGACAGTATATTTTGCCACTCAGGAATGTGCAGAATATTTTGAGCAACTAAATTCAGTGTATGAGCGAAACAAGGGATGTGCTTCTTTTTTCCAAATGCTATTTCCACAGCTTTTACCATATTCGCGGCCGATAACAATTGCAGAGACTTTGTGTGTGTCAAACCGCCATTCGTCGCAAGTTTTAATCAGCATTTGTGCTATAAATATTCCGATGTGTGTCTTTCATCAAGTTGATAAACTCCTAATGTTACTGATTGGAACTCCGTGTCTAGACCATGAGCCGTTGGGTATAAAGCTGCGCATCTGCATGTCTGACCAAATATCAGTAGTTAAAGTGAGATGTTCAGCATTGGAAAGCTTTGATTTCAATAATGTTGACAAGGCATCGTACTTCTCATCAAGCCACCGCGTCACGGTAGCTCTGCTGGGTATTTTATAATGAGGAGCAGTTACTTTAAGTATGTAGATGTTTAAAGCCTTGATTCTCTACCATGGAAAAAGGCTGATTGTCCTTACATATCATGTACAAAATAGCATTGTTGATTTTTCTCGCTCTGTCACCAGTAGTAGAAGTATATGAGTAAATTTCTTCAAAAGTATTCTTTATTGATTTCTGAATCTTAGTAGAACGCTTTGCAGGTAATTCTGCGTCATTCTCGATAATCAGATCTGCTGGAGGCGCTGGTGTGACAGTTGATGTAGATGGCTTTGGATTTAGGGTACTGGTACTGGTGTTGGCGCATTCTTCACTAACTTCCTCCATTTCCTTTGTTGATGTGCTTGGGCTTGATAGATCTGAATCAATTTTTTTTTTGCAAACTATTAGTTTGTATAAATTCTAAATTAACAGCTTTGTGGATGTTCTTTATGTGTCCCATTAGGTTGGTAGTGTTTCCGTCCAATCAATCTACGGAATCACCATGTTAATTTCCAGACAATTGAAGGCAGGAAAAAAATATGGGCGTGTAGAACACTTAATTTGAAGAATGATAGCGTTTTTTTTTTACGGAACTGCATTGGCGAACTTAACCTAAAAAATTCGCAAAAGTCAAAAAACCGGTTTTTCGCCAATAAAACAAAAAGTTGGGCTCGGATCCGAAAAAGTTAAATTAGAAAGTTATAGGTATTAAAATTATCTTTCAATTAATGTGGTACAAAATATTGGTGAGTGTCTTATACATGGAAAAAAATGCTAAAAACCGCTAAAAAACGCTTCTTTTTCATTTATTTTCTTCTTCTTATTGATGCGACCTAGAAACTTTTTATTTGGTAAAAATGTTGCTTTTGGCAATCTGAAAACTCTTTATTTTTTTTGGCTCGAAATTTTGCAAAATATGGGTGAAATTTCGATTTATGTAAAAAAAGCGTTTTCGTAAAATCCTTCGTCTACAACTCCTCGACCTCGTACGACATTTTTTCGAAGCTCTTTTTCTTCGTTAAGAGTTGGAGTATCATGCACTATAAGTTAAAATTGGAGTTTTTCAATTTTATGTACAAAAAACTGCACAGCAAAAAAGACAAGTTTTTTTGTCGCAAAAAAGACAAGTTTTTTTGCCGCAAAAAAAACAAAGTTTTTGTACTGCAAGTTTTTTATTTCATTATTTTTCAACTCTAAACTACTATTTAATAAAAGTTTATATTCTTTTTACTAATCTTCTTCTATATTAATAAAGGAAAGTGTGTGTCTGTGTGTCTGTGTGTCTGTGTATCTGTGTGTCTGTGTATCTGTGTGTCTGCTTGTGCGTACCGTCACGCATTGTAGCCAAACTAGAAGAGATAGAAATCTGAAATTTTTTTTGTAGATGCATGGATACCCCAGAAGGTGGAAGTAAGTTTCCGTTTTTCGCTATTTTGATTAGTTTTTTTTAATTAATTAATTAGTAAGATTTGTCACCATTTTTTACGCTCTACGCCTGGTATCTCGGCTAATGTATATCGTAGAACATTATTAATGCCACCAATTGAAAGATTAGACAATTCTGGTTTAAAATTATTTGTTTCAAATCTCAGAAAGGCGATTTTTCGAAATTCATCCCCTAAGGGGGTGAAATGGGGTTTACCCAAACCGCTGGAGATATAGGGCTGAAATTTTTACAGTGCATCCTTATAATGACGTGAACATCCACTAACAAGCGATCTTGCGAAATTCATCCCATAAGGGGGTGAAATGGGGTCAACCCAAAACCTCTGGAGCTATAGGGCTGAAATTTTGACAGTGAATACCAATAATGACGTGAACATCCACTAACAAGCGATTTTTCGAAATTCGTTCCCCAAAGGGGGAAATGGGGTTTACCCAAACCGCCTGAGCTATAGGGCTGAAATTTTGACAGTGCATCCCTATAATGACGTGGACATCCACTAAGAAGCGATTTTTCGAAATTCATCCCCTAAGGGGGTGAAATGGGGTTTACCAAACCGCTGGAGCTATAGGGCTGAAATTTTTACAGTGCATCCTTATAATGACGTGAACATCCACTAACAAGCGATTTTTCGAAATTCGTTCCCCAAAGGGGGAAATGGGGTTTACCCAAACCGCCTGAGCTATAGGGCTGAAATTTTGACAGTGCATCCCTATAATGACGTGGACATCCACTAAGAAGCGATTTTTCGAAATTCATCCCCTAAGGGGGTGAAATGGGGTTTACCAAACCGCTGGAGCTATAGGGCTGAAATTTTTACAGTGCATCCTTATAATGACGTGAACATCCACTAACAAGCGATTTTGCGAAATTCATCCCATAAGGGGATGAAATGGGGTCAACCCAAAACCTCTGGAGCTATAGGACTGAAATTTTGACAGTGAATACCAATAATGACGTGAACATCCACTAACAAGCGATTTTTCGAAATTCGTTCCCCAAAGGGGGAAATGGGGTTTACCCAAACCGCCTGAGCTATAGGGCTGAAATTTTGACAGTGCATCCCTATAATGGCGTGGACATCCACTAAGAAGCAACTTTTCGAAATTCATCCCAAATTCATGGGGTCAACCCAAAACCGCTGGAGCTATAGGGCTGAAATTTTGACAGTGCATCCCTATAATGACGTGGAGATCCACTATAAATCGATTTTTCGAAATTCATCCCCTAAAGGGGTGAAATGGAGTTAACCCAAACCGCTGGGGCTGAAGGGCTGAAATTTTGACAGTGCATCCCTACAATCACGTGGAAATGAATGACTCAAAATTCACTTTATTTAGGATTCCTTTGTCACTTCTCTTGATGACATATACACACCAATCTCTGCTTCAAAACTTGCAGATTTGTTGAGCAGAGGTGATATACGCAGCAATTTGTTTACCATGTTTATTAAAAAAATGCTCTATAATAAACCTTTTTAGGGATAATAACAACTGGCTTTTTTGTTTGTTTTTTTTTTCAAGGAAAACAGTGCACATAATAAACAGTTTTTAGTTAAAGGCGTTGCAAGGCACGCGGGTTTTATGCTAGTCTATATTAATAAAAGAAAGTGTGTGTCTGTAAGTCTGTGTATCTGTGTGTCTGCTTGTGCGTACCGTCACGCATTGTAGCCAAACTAGAAGAGATAGAAATCTGAAATTTTTTTTGTAGATGCATGGATACTCCAGAAGGTGGAAGTAAGTTTCCGTTTTTCGCTATTTTGATTAGTTTTTTTTTAATTAATTAATTAGTACGATTTGTCACAATTTTTTACGCTCTACGCCTGGTATCTCGGCTAATGTATATCGTAGAACATTATTAATGCCACCAATTGAAAGATTAGACAATTCTGGTTTAAAATTATTTGGTTCAAATCTCAGAAAGGCGATTTTTCGAAATTCATCCCATAAGGGGGTGAAATGGGGTCAACCCAAAACCGCTGGAGCTATAGGGCTGAAATTTTGACAGTGAATCCCAATAATGACGTGAACATCCACTAACAAGCGATTTTTCGAAATTCATCCCCTAAGGGGGTGAAATGGGGTTTACCCAAACCGCTGGAGCTATAGGGCTGAAATTTTGACGGTGCATCCCTATAATGATGTGGATATCCACTAACAAGCGATTTTGCGAAATTCATCCCATAAGGGGGTGAAATGGGGTTTACCCAAACCGCTGGAGCTATAGGGCTGAAATTTTGACAGTGAATCCCAATAATGACGTGAACATCGACTAACAAGCGATTTTTCGAAATTCATCCCATAAGGGGGTGAAATGGGGTCAACCCAAAACTGCTGGAGCTATAGGGCTGAAATTTTGACAGTGCATCCCTATAATGATGTGGACATCCACTAACAAGCGATTTTTCGAAATTCATCCCATATGGGGGTGAAATGGAGTTAACCCAAACCGCTGGGGCTATAGGGCTGAAATTTTGACAGTGCATCCCTATAATGACGTGGACATCCACTATCAATCGATTTTTCGAAATTCATCCCCTAAAGGGGTGAAATGGAGTTAACCCAAACCGCTGGGGCTGAAGGGCTGAAATTTTGATAGTGCGTCCCTATAATGACGTGGACATCCACTAAGAAGCGATTTTTCGAAATTCATCCCCTAAGGGGGTGAAATGGGGTTTACCAAACCGCTGGAGCTATAGGGCTGAAATTTTGACAGTGCATCCCTATAATGGCGTGGACATCCACTAAGAAGCGATTTTTCGAAATTCATCCCATAAGGGGGTGAAATGGGGTCAACCCAAAACCGCTGGAGCTATAGGGCTGAAATTTTGACAGTGCATCCCTATAATGACGTGGACATCCACTATAAATCGATTTTTCGAAATTCATCCCCTAAAGGGGTGAAATGGAGTTAACCCAAACCGCTGGGGCTGAAGGGCTGAAATTTTGATAGTGCGTCCCTATAATGACGTGGACATCCACTAAGAAGCGATTTTTCGAAATTCATCCCCTAAGGGGGTGAAATGGGGTTTACCAAACCGCTGGAGCTATAGGGCTGAAATTTTGACAGTGCATCCCTATAATGGCGTGGACATCCACTAAGAAGCGATTTTTCGAAATTCATCCCATAAGGGGGTGAAATGGGGTCAACCCAAAACCGCTGGAGCTATAGGGCTGAAATTTTGACAGTGCATCCCTATAATGACGTGGACATCCACTATAAATCGATTTTTCGAAATTCATCCCCTAAAGGGGTGAAATGGAGTTAACCCAAACCGCTGGGGCTGAAGGGCTGAAATTTTGATAGTGCATCCCTATAATCACGTGGAAATGAATGACTCAAAATTCACTTTATTTAGGATTCCTTTGTCACTTCTCTTGATGACATATACACACCAATCTCTGCTTCAAAACTTGCAGATTTGTTGAGCAGAGGTGATATACGCAGCAATTTGTTTACCATGTTTATTAAAAAAAATGCTCTATAATAAACCTTTTTTAGGGATAATAACAACTGACTTTTTTGTTTGTTTTTTTTTTTTTTTTCAAGGAAAACAGTGCACATAATAAACATAATAGTTTTTTTGTAAAGGCGTTGCAAGGCACGCGGGTTTTATGCTAGTATTGAATAAAGAAATATACCATGACGTGTGTGAAGAATCAAAGAATTTTATTGTTTACATTTGATTTCCTTTTTTTTAAGCTATTATGATTATATTGTAGTGTTTGTTAAATACTTTGTTAAGTTTTAGATTACGCAGTCTCACAACTTATAACCTACATAAGCCATTAACAAAAACTTTTCAAGATTAATTATATATAGCGTTGGTCAGTGTGATACTTATGAATCTCCATGGCCAAACTAGGGTGCGGTAAGCCGAATTTTTAACAATAAGACATGTATGTTTAAGTAAAATAATACACCTAATTCTGTTGTGCAAAGTGCACCACATTAGATTTTCCTCCAATCCAAAGAAAAATGTTTAGATTCGTTTTCTATAGTGTTTACATGTGTGATGTGCTTTTTTTTTTTTCAATTTGACACATTCGAATTATTGGCCTCGATTCCCAGATCCGGCGGCGTGGAAGTGAGTCTGAAGTGTTATTCAACAGAAAGAATACCATGAAAAAGCGTAATTAGTGGCTAGTCTCTAGGCACAAAATCCCACTAGTTATTATACATATAAACTAGCTGGGACCCGGGGCGCCTATGCTGCACCCATAAGCCAATAGTAGTAATCAGGTGAAGCATTTTAATATACCGTAGGGGAGTTTGAAAAAAGCAATTTTGTGGTATTTTTGATTCCAAATAACAAAATGTGAAACTATTAGGGATCTGACATGTTGATCGCGACAATAAAAACCATCCATTGACATATTATTTTTCGAGATATGAATTTTCATACACAGATGCAGTGTCGCAATGAACTGCTTATTTTCTGTATTTTGGATAGCTAGGACCCGGTGCGCCTTGATGCAGCTAACGTTTAAATATTTAAAATCATTTCAAAGCTTCTAAATTCAACTTTTATCAACCAATAATAAAAAACCAACTATTCCTATAAAAGTTGGAGTCATTAGATTCAAAATACATTTATTTGAACTATGACCAAAATTGCCTGAACGTTAAAATATTTAAAATTAATGCAAATAGCCGCATCCAGGACTCGAAATTCGAGGGCCATTTTCTATAGCTTTTTTTAATTTAACTCTAGAAGTCTGCAATAACAAAATTTTTCGAGAACAATAAAAGTAAATTGAAAAATGAAACAATTTTTTATACATAGTTGGAAAAAGCCATGCCAAAAAACCAACTTTTATTATCATTTATATAATGAACTAGCATAAAACCCGCTAGCATAAAAACAGTTTATTATGTGCAATGTCTTAAAAAAAAAAAAAAACAAACAAAAAAGTTAGCTGTTATTATCCCTAAAAAAGGTTTATTATAGTGCATTTTTTTAATATATATGGTAAACAAATTGCTGCGTATATCACCTCTGCTCAACAAATCTGCAAGTTTTGAACCAGAGATTGGCATGAATATGTCATCAAGGGAAGTGACATTTTAGGGTATGACGAACGTTCGTTAAGTTTGTTCGCCTATTTACGTGGGTGCAAGAAATTACGAAGCAATCACAAATGAATATTAAGTAAAGTAAATTTCGAGTCATTCATTTCTACGTGATTATAAGGATGCACTGTCAAAATTTCAGCCCTTCAGCTTCAGAGGTTTAGGTTAACCCCATTTCACCCCCTTAGGGAATGAATTTCGAGTAATCGCCTCTTAGTGAATGTCCACGTCATCATAGAGATGCACTGTCAAAATTTCAGCCGTTCAGCTCCAGCGGTTTGGGTTAACCCCATTTAACCCCCTTAGGGGATGAATTTCAAAAAATCGCTCCTAAGTGGATGTCCACGTCATTATAGGGATGCACTGTCAAAATGTCAGCCCTATAGCTCCAGCGGTTTGGGGCAACCCCATTTCACCCCCTTAGGGGATGAATTTCGCAAAATCGCTTTATAGTGGATGTCCATGCCATTGTAGGGATGCATTGTCAAAATTTCAGCATTATAAATTTAGCGGTTTGAATAAACCTCATTTCAACCCCTTAGGAGATGAATTCCGAAAAATCGCTTTTTAGTGGATGTCCACGCCATTATAGGGATGCACCGTCAAAATTTCAGCCCTATAGTTAAAGCGGTTTTGGGTTGACCCCATTTCACCCACTTAGGAGATGAATTTCGAAAAATCGCTTCTTAGTGGATGTCCACGTCATTAAAGGGATGCACTTTCCAAATTTCAGCCCTATAGCTCCACCAGTTTGGGGTAACCCCATTTCACCCCCTTAGTGGATGAATTTCGCAAAATCGCTTTATAGTGGATGTCCACGCCATTATAGGGATGCACTGTCAAAATTTCAGCCCTATAGCTTTAGCGGTTTGGAAAAACCCCATTTCACCCCCTTAGGGTATGAATTTCGAAAAATCGTATTTTAGTGGATGTCCACGTCATTAAAGGGATGCACTGGCAAAATTTCAGCCCTATAGCTCCAGCGGTTTGGGTAAACCCCATTTCACCCCCTAAGGGGATGAATTTCTAAAAATCACTTTTTAGTGGATTTCCAAATCATTATAGGGATGCACTGTCAAAATTTCAGCCCTATAGCTCTGTTATGTAGAAATTTTGAGCAACCCTCAAAATTAAGAAAATTTCTAATAATTTCTAAATTTCCAAATCCAAAATTCCTTGAACCCGGAATTTTGTTGACATAAAAAATGCACGGGCCGGTAAATGACCCGTGCACAAAATCCAAGTGTAACCTGAAACGCCAAAGGAAATTGGCAAGAATATTTAGTGCAATTTGCCTTGCGAAATTAATAAACGACAGAAAAAAGCTCGTAAGCAAATTGCGCCAGTTTCAGGCCACTTGAAGAAAAGCCGACGGGTGCGTTTTTCCGGCCGGCGACCTCAGCCTTGGGTCAAGCACCAGCAGGTGACTTTTGCACCTAGGTTGAAGGCCCGGAGGAAAAATGCAATCGAAGGACTTTTAAAAAGAAAGTTTTGGAAAACTGAGGATCGATCGAGAGATCGATCGTGGAGTCTGACTAAAACTTTCCGCGGCGACGGTTGATTTTATTTAAAAGGCGGCGGGTGTGATCATTGTCTTGAATTTTTTTAAAAAAGAATAAACCCGTAAGAAGAATATTACTGAAGGAATAATACGGGCCGGCTTAAAATATAATTTTATGTTGTGTATCTTTGAAGACTAAGAATCTCGTGTTGTGTATCTTTTAAGACTAAGAATATTGTGTTGTGTATCTTTTAAGAATAAGAATCTTGTGTTGTGATTCTTTTAAGAATAAGAATCTTGTTTTGTGATCTTTTAAGAATAAGAATCTTGTGTTGTGATTCTTTTAAGAATAAGAATCTTGTGTTGTGATTCTTTTAAGAATAAGAATCTTGTGTTGTGATTCTTTTAAGAAAAAGAATCTTGTGTTGTGATTCTTTTAAGAATAAGAATTTAGGTGTTATTTAAGAACAAGAATTTTGTGTTATTCGAGAATTGTGTTATAAAGAAAAACAAAAATAAATAGAAATAGAATTAAGAGAACATATTTACAAATATATAAAACAATTAAAAAAGAAAAATACAAGTAAGGTCGTGCTATAAATCAACGATAACGAGAAATAACAGAAAAGGTAGGAAAACAACTCCAAGTTATTAAAGAGAATTTCAAGTAATAATAAAGTAGTAATAAAACAATAAAGAAAAAAAAGGTAGTTATATCAGTGTGTTGTTTTAATTTAACAATTTTAAGGAATAATAAAATAGTAATAAAACAATAAAGAAAAAAAAAGTTATATTAGTGTGTTTGTGAATATTAAATATATATATATATATATATATATATATATATAACAATTAAATTATATAACAAAAATATATAACAAAATTGGCGCAGCCGGTAGGATCTGGGTGCGCTATCAAAAGTTGTTAATACTGTCGGTCTAGGCTCCTTTGACCTCCAACCCAAGGCTGAGCCTGACTTGGGGGCAGTGTTAGCTTCTGCAGCTACGGCGCGTAAAATATCCCAGATCCTCCACGAATCAACGCTCGGGGTAAACATCTATAGGTGCCCCTGCTCCAGGCGAGCACGCATTTACCCCCCTAAGTTTTTATCAGCGAGGGACTAATAGCGGGCTTCATCCGTGCCCAGGATACGCACTATGTCAGAGGGCCAACCAGGGGACAACCACCACTTAGAAACTCCCCCACCGAGGGATAATCAACTAACAGCAGGCCCTTCAACAATTCCAGGGTCCAACGACATCAGCACATCAACACCTACAACTGCAGCAGAATCACCAAGAAAGCTGAGAAGCGGTACCATTTTAGGAAGGACAACGAATCAACAAGTAGGTTTTAAGTTAAGTTTAGACCAAATTTTGAAGAGAGCGCTCGAGACTGGTGACATAAATATCACCGCGTGCCAGGCAGTAGAACGAGAAACAAAAAGAACTCGTGAAAGCCGCCTGACACAAATAGAAAACCTAAAACAGAGCACCCTCAAATTTAGAGAGGATTTAGCCAATTTTCAGTCTCTCGAGCGCCCTCTTCAAGGCGCAAGCCCTAATTTAGTAAATTTAAATTTAGAAACATTGGAAAATTTAGAATTTAACGAGAAAAATTGTAAAGATAACGAAATCCGATCGCCCGCCGACAGTTTCACAGAGGAGCTTTTGAATTGGGTAAGCGTGTCCCTCACAGACTCCGAGAAGGACCTTACCCTACCCAGAGATCAAAGGGACCATACAACAAGAGAAAAGAAAGAACTCCTACTGAACACAGCAATGGCAGACGAGTACCTGAAAGTCGCCAAAATAACAGCACAGCTGGTCCCACTATTTTCTGGCGGACAAAGTCCGACCCTGACGACCGAGCTGCAAATGTTCATAGGCTGTTGTCGTAGAGTTCTACAATGCCTTTCAGAAACGGAAAAAGAGGCATTTATTCAGATTCTCCCTACCAGACTTCGAGGCGACGCATACCAACTAATAGCCTCAAGTCAGCCAGCAAACTTCGAGGAAGCCGAAAAGCTCCTCAACCGCATTTATTTGCCTAGGGAAACTTATCAGGAATTAGTTAATAAACTAATAACACTCCGACAGTACCCTATGGAACCCCTCACAGCGTATACCACGCGCATAAAACAACAACTGTCTTTATGCATAGAAGCCGCCACAACTACATAAATACGGCGACGCAGCATCCCAAGTCAAAGTACAGTTAGAAGACTTTGCAAAAAGCGCATTAAAAGGAGGGATCAATAATCCACACTTATGCCAGTACTTGCTGGCAGCAGGCGATGACGGCCTGGATAATTTAATCCAAAAGGCCCTGGACATGGAGAGACTCCAGCAAACAACACTGAACATCCATGCCCAGTACCAAAGTCCATCAACCCTGCCAATGTACAGTCAAGGTGGGCCAAATATATCAACCCCCAACCTGTACAACAATCCATATACGCTGGCTTACAATAATGGTCCTTATACATATCCATCACAGACAGGCCTAAACGGCTCTACTCCTCTACAAACGACACATTCACTCTACTCCGCTTAACATAACGCCGCCGCCGCCATCACTCCGCCCAGTATCACATCACCAGAACATAACATTCCACCCCAAGCAACACTAACGAACTACAATCTCCCCCTGCCCAATACTCAACAACCGAGTGTACCAAATATACCAGTCCCTACCACAACTACCGCAGTACCTCAGGTGGCGCAAATAACGCCAACGCCTCAAAAACCTCAAGGCAATCCGTTGGCAAATGTCACCTGTAGTTACTGTCGAAACAGGGGGCACACATACGCAGACTGTATTAAAAGAAAAAATACTCCCTATTGCACTATTTGTAGAACGGCAAATCACGATGCACGGGATTGTCGCCGCCCACCAGAGCGCTCACGATCGAACTTCCCTAATAACGGTCGTTTCCCTGAACAGCGCCCTAATAACAATAATGGCGGTAGACCTTCACAATATAATAATAGTTATCAGCAAAATAATCAACAACAATCACTGCCCCGTTCACAACCGCCACATAATCAAAACCAGGTAAGCAATAACAATCGCCGAGTATTCAACATACGCCACACATGCGATTTCTGCGGAAGACGGGGCCACCAGGCAGAAGACTGTCGACAAAGACAGCGATGGGAGAACTCCCAATCGGGAAACTTCCCAGAGTCGGACCAAATACCCCCGGCCCGACAGTAACCAGTAACAATAAACCAAATGGGGGACCTCAGGCCTCAACTGGTACAAACCCACTAGTAACTCTCCCGCTCGACATAAGCCTCCACGGCAAAACACAACTAGTGGTGGATACAGGCTCTGAGGTTACAATACTAAAAAAGAATAGGCTTCGACAAAATGGCACCATAAACCCTTCTCAAAGGTGCACGCTAGAAACGCCATACGGTAAAGGGAAGACTCTCGGAAGTTGCCAAGGAAACTTCAATTTGAAAACTCCAATTCCTTGCACTTTCCAAATAGTGCAGAACATGCCAGAGATTCCCAAAGATGGCCTTCTAGGAAACGACTTCCTCTCCCAGCACTGCAACGTTGAGGGTCCTAACAAAATATTACGATTTCCTCGCACGGAAATTAATCCGGAAGAAATTACCTTTCCTTTACAAACCAAAACCACCAAACCGAAACTCAGAGAGCAGCAGGAGCAAACCCAAACCAGGGAGTCTCAGCTCGTAGAAGCCGAGACGACCCCCGGTGGTGTCTCCCAAGTACCCTCCGAAGGGAGTACAAGCTGCCAATCTCAAAATGGGTCAAAGTTAGATAACAACCTAAACAGTTTCGAGACCAATGAAGACCTAAGACAAAAGGTAATCCTAACGGAATCTATTTGTATCCCAGGCCGGTCTCAGATGGTGGTACCAATACCATTAAGTTTAGAGGAAGAAATGCTCTGTAAAGCTCAAGAGCCCTGCGAGGGAGTATTCCTCGCGAATGCCCTCTTACCTTCTGGAAACCCAAGAGTATTTGTTGGCCTCCTCAATGCTAACAACTATCCTGTAGCCCTAACGAGTCTAACTCTAACGCTCGTCCCCACAAATGGCTACTCTACAATACCACTCAATCCCAACCCTGCAAGTTCTAGCCCAAGGCTCTTTGTCAAAAAAGACAACGGCGAGTGCGGAAGACCGGTAACCAAAACCGGCACCCCACCGCTCAAAACAAGCAGCAAATGGCAGAAAAAACTAGGGGTCAAATTAAAACGGGGTCACAAGAGCAGTGACCAGGAAGCCGCCAACCTATTACACATTAGACACGTATTCCCGGACTACGAAGACCCGGACGACCAAGAGCGTGCACAGCGCATTCAAAAAGTGGACGAGGAGCTCAACCTTGATCATCCACTAACGACCGAAGAGAAGAGGTCCATGAAGGAACTATGTCACGAATACGCAGACATATTCCACTTAAAGGGAGATAAGCTCACCTACACAGACGCTATCTCCCACGAAATTCCAATGGTCTATGACCAAATTATAAACCAAAAAATGTACAGACTGCCCGAGACACAAAGGCAGATAATTAACGAACAATTAGAAGAAATGTTGGACAACGACATAGTCCAACCCAGTAAGAGCCCATGGAACTCACCCTTATTAGTGGTCCCCAAAAAGGCGGGCCCTAATGGAGAGAAGAAGTGGAGAGTAGTTGTCGACTTTCGAAAAGTCAACGAAAAAACCATAGGCGACGCGTTTCCTCTGCCACGAATCGAGGATATTCTAGACCAACTCGGTCACTCAAGATATTTCACTACCCTCGACTTGGCCAGTGGTTACCACCAAGTACTTGTGGAACCACAAGATCGCGCTAAAACAGCCTTCAGCACAAACTACGGCCACTACGAGTTCAAACGTATGCCGTTCGGGCTAAAAGGAGCCCCGGCTACGTTCCAACGGCTCATGAACTATGTCCTCACAGGCCTGCAAGGCCTCGAATGTTTTGTCTACCTGGATGATATCGTCATCTACGGTAAAAACCTTGAGGACCATAATACTAAACTTCGGAGAGTCTTCGACCGGTTGAGGGAAAATAACCTCAAATTACAACCAGAGAAGTGCCAATTCCTCCGAAAAGAAGTTGTTTATTTGGGTCACGTTTGCTCAGAGAAAGGAGCTCTGCCAGACCCACGAAAAACGGAATGCGTCCAGAAGTTCCCTGCCCCACGGACTATCAGGCAAGTGCAATCGTTCTTAGGCCTTGCCAATTACTACCGAAAATTCGTCCCAGATTTTTCAAAAACAGTCCGTCCCTTAACGAATCTTCTACGCAAAGGCGTAAAGTTTTCTTGGACACCAAAGTGTGAAGACGCATTCCAACAAATAAAAAATAACTTAGTATCCCCTCCACTGCTAATGTATCCAGATTTCGACAAGCCGTTTAACTTAACAACGGATGCGAGCAGTGAGGCACTCGGAGCAGTGCTCTCTCAGGGAGAAGTGGGAAAAGACCAGCCTATTGCCTACGCAAGCCGCACCCTAAACAAGGCAGAACGCAACTACTCCACCATTGAGAAAGAGTTGCTGGCAATAGTCTGGGCTGTGAAAAACTTCAGGTGTTATCTATTGGGTCGGAAGTTTACGGTCTACACGGACCATAAACCCCTCAAAGGCGTATTCAACGTCAAAGACCCAACTACTCGACTAGTGAGATTCCACCACAAGCTGTCGGAATACGACTACACTATCGAGTACAAACCGGGAAAATATAATACAAATGCTGATGCACTCAGCCGTATACCGCACTACGTAGAGGAGCCAAAAACCTTCACGGTAGAAGCTCAAGTTCACCAACCCGGAAAATACCTCCAAACAAAACAAGAAGAGACGCCCAAGCAATGCAACATCATCACAAGGGCACAGGCGCGAAAGCAGAAAGACGACGAAAAGGACAAAAGAACTGCGTCTCTAGAAGCCCCCCACTCAGAGGAAGGGCCCAAATCGCCTGAGATCGAAGATGAAACCCCAGAAGACCCTCCCAAAGACAACAACCTCAAAGGGAAGAAGAAAGTTGAGGTCATTACCAGTCAGGAGGAGATAAATACAATCCTAAAAGATTATCACGATTCCCCCTTCGGTGGACACCAGGGAGTCGTGAAGACCTATAACCGTATTCGCCAAAAATATTGGTGGAGGCGTATGTTCCGCGATATCTCCCGCTATATAAGAAGGTGCAAGAAATGTCAAACCATGAAGGCCTCTAGACAATTCCGAATGCCCATGGTTATCACGGACATTGCTGAAAAACCCTTCGATAAAGTCTATTTAGACATAGTAGGCCCCCTGGAAGAAACACATTCGGGAAACAAGTACATCCTAACCTTCCAGGATAACCTAACAAAATTCGTCGATTGGTATGCCATTCCCAATAGGGAAGCTCACACGGTAGCACAAATTTTCTTTGACGAAATCGTCACGCGCTATCGCATACCAAAACAAATAGTCACGGACCAGGGATCAAACTTCCTGAGTGACCTTTTCAAAAGCGTGTGTAGGCTCTTAAAGGTTAAGAAACTCCAAACCTCAGCATACCACCCTCAGTCCAATGGAGCCCCAGAACGCGCTCACAGACCTTTAATAGAATACTTGCGCACCCTCGTAGACGAGAGCCCCCAAAGCTGGGACAATTTTCTTCGGACAGCAGCATTCGTGTACAACAACAGTGTACACGAGGGGACAAAACTAACCCCCATGGATTGCCTCTACGGCTTTACAGCCGACGTCCCATCCAATTTAAAACGAGAGCCAGAACCTATATACAATCACGAAAGTTATTACCATCAACTTCGGTATAAATAGCAAAAATCATACGCACTGGCACGTAAGAATCTACTCGCTAGTAAAAACCGCTCCAAAAGATATTATGATGGGAAGGCACGGCCTCTAACACTACACGTAGGAGACAAGGTTCTACTACACAACGAAGCGCGCAAGAACAAATTATCCCAAATATGGATCGGACCCTATACAGTGGTCGCGGTCCCCAACTCAGTAAACTCCACAATCAAGATAAATAAGAAACAGGTAACGGTTCACAACAACCGTCTGAAACCGTTTCATGAAACACCACCTTAGTCAGAGTAAGACTGGTTCTACATACAACAACACACCCTAACTAGACAGATTAAGCAAAGCCGAACCCTACGACCACATAACTCTTACCGCAACCAAACTAATCCCCTAACTACATTCTCGTTACAGCGCAAAATGAGGACGCTGATAACACTATTGCTTCTACAAGCAACGTTAGCCGACCAAAACGTATCCCCATACACGTTCTCCCCAATCAACGCGACTGGGGTAATATACGAATACTTAGGAGAGCTGTGGCTATATCACGATGTATGGAACATTATCACAGAGGTCGACCTCCAAGAACTGGAAACCCAAACAACCCTGGTGGAACAGGCGGCCAAAACCGCCAAACAACTATGCAACGAAACCATACTACCATTATGTGGAGCTCAACAGGCCCACATCCACACAATCCTGGAACACATAAAAAGACGCACGCACACCATACAAGAAATACTACCCAAGAGTAGAACCACGAGGTCTATGTTCGATGGCATTGGCCACGACCTACACTACTTGATCGGCACTATGGACGAAAATAATGAACGAGAAATATACAGTCGAATAGGAGAACTGGAATCAAACCAAAAGGCCCTTGCGGACCTAGAAAAATTGCAAATAACAGTGGTCAACAATACACTCCGGAAGATCCAGACGCCACTGGCGACCCTCCTCGACCGACAACATAGGATAACCGAGCAGATCCGAGCCCTAAATAACGCAGTAGATCGCAGGGAAAAAGACCAACTACGACAGGGACTAGTAACCAACCTCCTGTTTCAATTAGTGGAAATCGAATCCAGGCAAAAAACCCTATTGGAAATAATCCTAACCAGCCGAAACAATAGGATACACCCCCTACTAGTATCCCCGGAAACGTTAGACAAAACGTATCAACAGACTCACCCGGAGTGCGAAAAATGCCTACCGATACTCCAACAAACGACAAGGTTACAGACTCATATAATTAGAGACAAGTTAATGGTTAAAATAACGCTACCCCTTTTAAACATGCCCAAGATGTCCTACTATCAAATAAGGTGTTTCCCAACGCTATCCAACACCGGCCACTCGATAATCCCAGTCATACACTACTCATATATAGCGTCCGAGATCAAGTCACAACAATTCGCACTTTTTACCACAACTGACGTCAAGGAATTCAAAAAAATCACAGGGGACCCTAAAGTCCATTCGTACGTGGGATCGCTAAGGACCCCACTTATATACTACCCCGATACACAGGAATGTGCCATTAAACTACTATACGACCCTGCAGAAGAAAAGGTACAATGCCCATTAATGATTCAAGATCCACCGACTAATGTACTAATAAGCCTGGCAAGACCCTTTGAGCACACCGGTGTCATTCCGCATTACATGCAACAGGATGACACACACACTAAAAGTCGCAAAACAAGGGATCCTGACATTAAACGAACCCTGTCAGGTCCGAGCAAAAGATAAAATATTGATGTACACAAATCAAGCAAAGGAAACATACAATCTGGAACAACGACCGTACTTCTCAGGCATAGGCACCACAAACATCAGCCTGGAAATACCAAATGCACATAGACCCATCAGCACCGATGACATCAAACTAATGAGCGGGGATGAATCCAATAAAGTACTACAAGAAGGCGCAAAATCTCTGGAATCAATAAAAGCACAATTAACTCGGGTAACACAAAAACATATACACATACTGTCGACTACCTCCTTCTCGCTAAGCGGAATAACCTTATTAGGAATTGCGGGGTACCTAATCTACAAGATTAGCCCATGGCTAAGGAAAAGAATCGGCCCTCAAAACTCAAGAACGCAGGGCAACCCAAATAACAACCTACAGGAGGACACGGAAATACCCAACAACAAGGAGGATAACCAATCCGGAGCGGTACCTAAACCATTAACCCGATCACAGACTCTACCCAGGAGCGCCTCCCTCCAAGTAGTCTGAAACATAACAATAAAAATAATATATCAAAATAATAATAATATAATATAACATAGAATAATAATATAATATAAAAATAGCACATAAGATAAATAAAAAGAGAAATAATAACAATAGCCAGTAAGTAAAAGAAACGTAGAAATCATGGCAAAAATAAAAACAATAACGAGTAAGTAAGAAGTTCAGGTAATTTTCCTTTAGTTGATCCCTTATCATCCCCGAACAAATTAATAACTGAAAATAAAAAAAAAATCGTCCGGAGATATCCTATCATCTCCGAACAAACTAACAACTGAAAATAAAGGAAAATTCGTCCGGAGATATCTTATCATCTCCGAACAAATTATTAACTGAAAATAAAGAAAAAATTCATCCGGAGATATCTTATCATCTCCGAACAAATTAATAAGTAAAAATAAAGAAAAATTCATCCGGAGATATCTAATCATCCCCGAATGAACCACAACCCACCAAATTAGAACAAAACACAAAAAACACAAAAAAATATATAAATAAAAACACAAAACTAAAATGTAAGCACATTTATTGGAGGACTAAAATGGTTTACTCCAGAGCCGTTGCGAAGGACGACACGCTCGCGCGGCCTCGCCCTTCTCCCTGCTCGTCCTCCTCGGATGAATTTGTTTTGGTTGGGCTCTGGGCCACGATGGCCCCTCGACTCCTCACCCTGTTGCGTCGGCGCCGACGGGGACCCCGCGGGAAGGGGCAGCTCTGTACACGGTGGGCCCTGGACCCGCAGCGTAGACAGGACCGGTGGCTACGCACAGTCCCCGTCCGGGACGACGTCGACCCAGGCGCAGGCCCAGTGACTTCGGGATCCGGACCCAGCAGCAGCATCCGGACGGACGCCACGTCCACCGCCAGATCCCGAACCCTCTGGGTAATCTCTTCCATCAAGGCACGAATACGATCACAACTAAAAAAGAAAAAAAAAATATAATAATAATAATAAATAAAAAAATAAATAAAAAAAAAACTATTGAATTATTAATAAAAAAAAAAAAAACAAATATAACAAAAAAAGGGGTACTTACTCCATCTCACTGAGTATCCAAATCAAGAATGAACAATAGCCACAAAAATTAAACACCCGGGATAACGAAAAACCGCTACAGAAAATATCCACACGTAATCAGAAAATTATCAACCATAGATGACATAAAACACCAGGTCGAACACAACAATAAACAGAAGTTTTCCCACTAACAAATCTAAACAGCTCCCCGCACCCCTAAGCTATCATGGTACGAGAATCGCCCACTCACATTACCTCGCGGCGATTCTCTTGCTTCGGGGGGGAAGGAATGTTATGTAAAAATTTTGAGCAACCCTCAAAATTAAGAAAATTTCTAATAATTTCTAAATTTCCAAATCCAAAATTCCTTGAACCCGGAATTTTGTTGACATAAAAAATGCACGGGCCGGTAAATGACCCGTGCACAAAATCCAAGTGTAACCTGAAACGCCAAAGGAAATTGGCAAGAATATTTGCCTTGCGAAAGAAAAAAGCTCGTAAGCAAATTGCGCCAGTTTCAGGCCACTTGAAGAAAAGCCGACGGGTGCGTTTTTCCGGCCGGCGACCTCAGCCTTGGGTCAAGCACCAGCAGGTGACTTTTGCACCTAGGTTGAAGGCCCGGAGGAAAAATGCAATCGAAGGACTTTTAAAAAGAAAGTTTCGGAAAACTGAGGATCGATCGAATGATCGATCGTGGAGTCTAACTAAAACTTTCCGCGGCGACGGTTGATTTTATTTAAAAGGCGGCGGGTGTGATCATTGTCTTGAATTTTTTTAAAAAAGAATAAACCCGTAAGAAGAATATTACTGAAGGAATAATAGGGGCCGGCTTAAAATATAATTTTATGTTGTGTATCTTTGAAGACTAAGAATCTCGTGTTGTGTATCTTTTAAGACTAAGAATATTGTGTTGTGTATCTTTTAAGAATAAGAATCTTGTGTTGTGATTATTTTAAGAATAAGAATCTTGTTTTGTGATCTTTTAAGAATAAGAATCTTGTGTTGTGATTCTTTTAAGAATAAGAATCTTGTGTTGTGATTCTTTTAAGAATAAGAATCTTGTGTTGTGATTCTTTTAAGAAAAAGAATCTTGTGTTGTGATTCTTTTAAGAATAAGTATTTAGGTGTTATTTAAGAACAAGAATTTTGTGTTGTTCGAGAATTGTGTTATAAAGAAAAACAAAAATAAATATAAATAGAATTAAGAGAACATATTTACAAATTTATAAAACAATTAAAAAAGAAAAATACAAGTAAGGTCGTGCTATAAACCAACGATAACGAGAAATAACAGAAAAGGTAGGAAAACAACTCCAAGTTATTAAAGAGAATTTCAAGTAATAATAAAGTAGTAATAAAACAATAAAGAAAAAAAAAGGTAGTTATATCAGTGTGTTGTTGTAATTTAACAATTTTAAGGAATAATAAAATAGTAATAAAACAATAAAGAAAAAAAAAGTTATATTAGTGTGTTTGTGAATATTAAATATATATATATATATATATATATATATATATATATATATATATATAACAATTAAATTATATAACAAAAATATATAACAGCTCCAGCGGTTTAGGTAAATCCCATTTCCATCCCTTAGGGGAAGAATTTCGAAAAATCGCTTTAATAGTGGATTTCCACGCCATTATAGGGATGAACTGTCAAAATTTCAGCCCTATAGCTTTAGGGTTTGGAAAAATCCCAATTCACCCCCTTAGGGGATGAATTTCGAAAAATCGTATTTCAGTGGATGTCCACGTCATTAAAGGGATGCACTGTCAAAATTTCAGCCCCATAGCTTCAGCGGTTTGTGTAAACCCTATTTCACCCCCTTAGGGAATGAATTTCGAAAAATCGCTTCTTAGTGGATGTCCACATCATTATAGGGATGCACTGTCAAAATTTCAGCCCTATAGTTAAAGTGGTTTTGGGTTGACCCCATTTCACCCACTTAGGGGATGAATTTCGAAAAATCGCTTCTTTGTGGATGTCCACGTCATTAAAGGGATGCACTGTCAAAATTTCAGCCCTATAGCTCCAGCGGTTTGGGGTAACCCCATTTCACCCCCTTAGGGGATGAATTTCGCAAAATCGCTTTATAATGGATGTCCACGCCATTATAGGGATGCACTGTCAAAATTTCAGCCCTATAGCTTTAGCGGTTTGGGTAAACCCCATTTCACCCCCTTAGGGTATGAATTTCGAAAAATCGTTTTTAAGTGGATGTCCACGTCATTAAAGGGATGCACTGTCAAAATTTCAGCCCTATAGCTCCAGCGGTTTATGTTAACCCCATTTCATCCCCTTAGGGGATGAATTTCGAAAAATCGCTTTTTAGTGGATGTCCACATCATTATAGGGATGCACTGTCAAAATTTCAGCCCTATAGCTCCAGCGGTTTAGGTAAACCCCATTTCCCCCCCTTAGGGGATGAATTTCGAAAAATCGTGTTTTAGTGAATGTCCACGTCATTAAAGGGATGCACTTCAAAATTTCAGCCCTATAGCTCCAGCGGTTTGGGTAAACCCCATTTCACCCCTTTAGGGGATGAATTTCGTAAAATCGCTTCGTAGTGGATGTCCACGTCATTATAGGGATGCACTGTCAAAATTTCAGCCCTATAGCTCCAGCGGTTTGGGTAAACCTCAATTCACCCCCTTAGGGGATGAATTTCGAAAATTCGCTACGGATGCACTGTCAAAATTTCAGCCCTTTAGCTCTACCGGCTTAGCTTGTGCGTTGTCTGTCAATCAGTCAATCAGTTTTTATACAATAGAAAAAAAGTAAAGAAAAAAATCCCCTTACCACTTATTGAACCCCATTTCACCCCCTTCAACCCTTTTTTCCACAAAAAAAAGTAGCCTATGTCCGTCTCCAAGGTCTAAACTATGTCTGTTGCAAATTTCATCAAAATCGGTCCAGCGGCTTAGGCGTGAAAGCGTAACAGACAGACAGACAGACAGAGTTACTTTCGCATTTATAATATTAGTAAGGATGACCAAATTACCTATTTATTCTCTAAAAAGAATATAAACTTTTATTAAATAGGAGTTTAGAGTCGAAAAATAATGATATAAAAAACTTGCAGTACAAAAACTTGTCTTTTTAAATTCTTTTATTTAACTTACACTGTTTGTCGTCAAATCTTGGAAGTTAAATTTGGCCCACTTCCCGTTTCGGATAGAGCTGAAATTTTGCATACACGTTTAGTTTGGATGACAATGCAATCTGGCCATTTTGTAAAAATATCAAGATGGCGGTTCCAAAATGGCGCCCGATTTTTGAAATTGTGCCACTGTTTGTCGTCAAATCTTGGAAGTTAAATTTGACCCACTTCCCGGTTTCGGATAGAGCTGAAATTTTGCATACACGTTTAGTTTGGATGACAATGCAATCTGGCCATTTTGTAAAAATATCAAGATGGCGGTTCCAAAATGGCGCCCGATTTTTGAAATTGTGCTCCGCGGCCCTCTGACATGGGTATCAAATGAAAGGATATGACAGGTAGAACACAATAAGCTATGTGGCGTCATTCCAAATTCAAAATGGCGGCCAACACTTACACTGTTTGTCGTCTGTTCAACACTGAATTAAAAACATGTCGTCTTTCTACTGAACGCACCCATTATGGTGCCGCTGATTAAACATCGCGAAAGCTATACTTTAGTCTCCTTAATTTCTAAGCTTTAATTACCGTTGTTTTGAACGATAAATCTAAATCTAATAACTTTTCCTCCTTCTCTTATCAGTCCTCGACGCGATCGGTCACATTTTAACTGTCATTTGTCTATATCTCGTATACATATTGTGCACATTTTGAAGTGATAATTAAAAGAGTTTTTATATCATAAAAGTGTTCTTCATTTTCTAAATCTAGATTCCTTTCAATTCCTAACATTTTTTGGTGCCGAAACCCGGGAACCTGCTTCCCTCGTGCTTAACAATTCTTACGTGCACAATATAATACGGTATTCTTTTCAATCGAAACGATCATCTCGTGTCGTAAACTAATAGTGACAAACATCAAATGTTTTAAAGTGCCGTGCATCAGTGTATACATCACATTTAATATACAAAATCGCGAGTGCATTACCTGAAAAAGTGAGTGCAGTGACTTAACGGTGCACCCACTTGAGGCACATAAGGACATCACCATGTGGAAATGCTGATTAATATAACTTTGGAATCAACACATATTACAATTACACCAAGGAGTACCCATTAATTGTAGTTTAATGCTGAAATCCGGTGAGTTCGTTCCAATTTATCGTAATTACGCATTAATCACGTCTTATTATAATCATATAAATCCCTGAAAGTGAGAATCAATCGTACGGAGTGTTAAAAGCTAAAAAATTGAATGATAATAGATATGAAATTATGAAATTATAATACACATTTACGCGTGTAATCCGCGGCTTATCCGCGCATTCACGTTTATGGTTTTAAAAAATCTATACCCGTCAAACGGTTCATGTAACTGAATTTCAACTTGCAAATTTACCGGAATTTTATGATGAAAAGTGACGTAAACGCATTCCTGATTTCATGAAAGCTTTATATGCATCAATAACTTGCTTAAAGTTTATGTGCGAAAGCTATTTAACTTTATTGTCGATATATAAAAGCTTTCTATAAAAGCTTCCAATGTCATCGCTCCGATCGTGATTGCCAGAAAGTTTCATGTGTCAAAAACTTAATCGTGATCAGCTAAAAGCTTTATGTGCTTAAATATATTAAATATATTCATATGTCAATGTTCTTAAATATATTCATAAAAGTCAATCATAGTTTTATATTCGTTAACTCAACTTCGTATTATCTATCGAAAGCTTCCTGTGCGCAAGTGTTTTAAATTCATCTTGTTTTTGTAATAAAAAACTTCAAAAGAGTAGAAGAAAATCTAGGAAGCAATTGGCTTCTAATTGCTGAACACCTGAATAAAAAGAGTATAAATTCATTTAGAACAATTCAATTTTATTTTTAATACTTCAATAAATTCGTAAATTTATAAATTTCAATATTCATTCTGGAAATTAAAATGGTCAGATGATCTAAGTAAAATGGTTATCTGATGTAAGTATTTTTAGAATTAGTTAATTCAGTTAGTTAATTTAATTCAATTAGTTAATTTAATTCAACGACAAAGTAAATTCAATAGAGAAAAATATGTATATATGGGCTATAATTCAAATTAACGCAAAATGAACATTCACCCAAAATTTTGTTGTACAACCTCAACAACGTTGTTAACTATAATGTAAATTCCTCAATCTTCACCCTTTTACCACCTCATCAACGTTGTAAGCTACCGTAATTCATTGAATTGCATCGAAACCTCTACCACGTTGATCACTAAATTCGACCAAACCGAAAACTTTGAAATAAATGTCGATAAAACTTATTGGGAATTACTTCACCAAATCACCAAATAAAGCGAGAAATTTATATGTGTAACCAATTGAAATATATATGTATATGTATGCTCTGAATAAAGGTACTCACCCAATTTCTGAAGTTGGCCTTGAACTTGGTATCAGTTGGAAAAAGGAAAGAAAACGGAATAAGGATTGATTTGTTGATGGTCTATACCCAACAACAAAGGGAATATTAGGAATTTGTTGATGGTCTATACCCAACAACAAAGGAATAGGTTAATAATTCTGTTGATGGTCTATACCCAACAACAGAAAGAATTTAGGAATTTGTTGATGGTCTATACCCAACAACAAAAGGAATAGGTTAATAATTCTGTTGATGGTCTATACCCAACAACAGAAAGAATTGAGGAAAGGAAAAAGGAGAATTTGAAATATTTAAGTTCAAAGCAACTTACCTCGATGATGATCTGGTACCAAGAGAGCGATCGCTTCGTGCGCAACAATTTTTATCAGTTTGCTTGAATTCAATTCAAGTGGGGATACAAAGGAAAACCGTAACGTGAAGTGATCTTGCTTCGTTGATAGAAGTATGGATGCAATTTTATACTTAAGCATGTGTGAGGTGATAGGTGTTACCAGAGAAAAATTTTGAATATCGTAAATTTTAAGTGAATGTTCGATAGACTTAAACTTAGATTAGTAAATATTAATATGATGTAAAGTGGTGCTGATGTAGAGTGGTGCTGTCCGAGATCGCCAGAGATAATAATGTTTTATGCTGATTAAAGTCCTGAATGACCCTGCTTCCTTTTCCAAGTGGCTTCGAGCTATGTTTAATTGGACCTTTCTCTATGAATTAATGTTGTTCATCTGAAATAAAAAGGTGTTAAATACCCTAACGGTGATTTGGTGATTGGACCTTGAGCGGATAAATTTAAAGGATAATCAAGGAGAAATTCCTTGCTGTGAAAGTATTTGAACACATCTGGATTGACAGAAAGCTTAAAAACACATGCAGACACATTAAATATTGACGTTTGGACAATTTATTGGATTATGTAAACAAGGAAAAACTCATTCATTGTGAGAAAGCTCGCCACATTTAAACTTATTAAAAACTTCTGACATTCAAATAAAATTTATCAGTGACGTAGATGAAGTTATGTTGAGTATTAAATAATCAATCAAACTACAAGAAGTTTTTATGAATTGACATTTATAAATCTGTTTGACATTTATTGACATTTAACATTATAAGTGAGCCTATAGTGATAAATACCAAGCAGCTGCAACAACTAGCGGAGCTTGGCATAGTGTTGTTTATAACGTTACTATACATATAACTAACCATTTTTTTGAATTTGTTTCTACATATATAACTAACCTTTTAATTTGAATATTACACAATTAATAAGTTAAGACAATTGACATTAATATGAAACTAACTTTGTGACATTTCTTCAAACATTTTAACGACGTTACGCAGTCATTAACTTAAAGTAAAACCACACACATTTTTTGAAGTTTCCATTAGTGACGCTAAGTGTTTAATAAACAAAACTAGTTGGGATGTGGGTTCGACCCTTTCGGTCCACACGATCAACTTCCCAGTATGATGGTTGTTGAATATTATGATTGGATATTTTAATAATAAATGAACAATAGGTAATATAGAATATATGTATAATACCGAGAATTCGTCACAATTGTTTATCAATATTTTCGCTAAAATGTCAAACTAAATGTGCGCACTTACAAGATTAGGTATTAATGTGTTTCGGCACCTCAATGAGGTCGATATAGTTTTTAGTTCGCGCCGTATCGTGCAGGTACAAAAATCACTTAAGTCATTTAAACCAAAAAACCGCTGGACCGAATATTATAAAAATCTTTTCAGAATATATTGTCGCTAATACGCTTTGAACGGCACCTCAAGTAAGTCAATATCTTTTGTGGTTCGGGCCATATCGTGGAGGTACAAAAATTACTTACACCGCTTAAATAAAAAAACGGCTCGACCGAATTTTATGAAAATCTTTTCAGATCATATTTTGGTTAATACTTTTCGAACGGCGCCTCAACTAAGTCGATATTTTTTATAGTTCGCGCGATATCGTGCATGTACAAAAATCACTTAAGTCATTTAAACCAAAAAACCGCTGGACCGAATACTATAAAAATCTTTTCAGATTATATTGTCGCTAATACGCTTCGAACGGCACCTCAAGTAAGTCAATATCTTTCGTGGTTCGGGCGATATCGTGCAGGTACAAAAATCACTAACGTCGCTTAAACAAAAAAACGGCTGGACCGAATGTCATGAAAATCTTTTCAGATCATATTTTGGTTAATACGCTTCGAACGACACCTCAACGAAGTGGATATCAGTTTTGGTTCGCGCGTTATCGTGCAGGAAAAAATGACCACATCCGTACGCACATACACACACACACACACACACGCACATACTTCCTCCCAATTTTTGGCTTAAAATGCTCCTGGGACCTTGAAAGATGAAAATACGTTGAAATTTTCGATTTCGATTTTCGGACCGATTACAATAACTTCCTATACTGGGAAGTTAACAAGCAATATCCCTTTGAACCGTTTTAATAAACTACTACTTAATTCGTATAATAATAAAAGGCTTATATCATTTGAAATTTAACTCGCTTTAACTATTACCTAATATATTAGCTAATTCTGGTGTAAACAAACAAAAATAAATACTTTGTGCGGCAGTTGTCGGTAATTACGGGTGTGAAATATCGGGTATCATAAATTAAACAGTTGTCAATCAACATGGAAAAGGCAAAGGCCAAACTTAATCTTGTAAAAGATAGAATTGAGAAGTTCATGCTAAATTCTAACAAGACGGGTAAGGAGAAGCGAACCAAAGAGTTCTTGTCCACGCGCATACAATTACTAGAAAGTTACTGGTCTCAATTCCAACTCGCATATGAAGAGCATTATGGTTTATCCGCTTCTGACCTACTAGCTCCAGGCTCGGAATTGGGTAAGGGTGATGGCGACATATTTTCTGATGTAGAGTGCGCCTACGTAGATGTCGCACAATGGTTAAAGGAGGAACTTAACGCTCTCAATCCTATACTAGAGAACCCTATTACCGAGAATCCTGAACATGAACTTCTCCATTCAACTCTTCAGCCACGCTATCAAGGAACATCATTGAAGCTACCAAAAATAAGCTTACCGTCATTCGGTGGATCCTACTTAGATTGGCCCTCCTTCCACGATACATATGTAGCCTTGATTCATAATAATGCAACATTGGCTGAGGTGCAAAAGCTCCATTACTTAAAGTCTGCTATTACGGGTGATGCTGCTAAGCTCCTGCGGCATTTCTCCATCACTAGCAATAATTACGCCTCAGCATGGAACACTCTTGTGGACAGGTACGCCAACACACGAGTTCTTGTGAACGTCAATCTACAATCGCTTATTACTCTTCAACCCATGGCTTCTGAATCTCCATTGGAACTTCGACGTGTTCTTGATAACTTCAATCAAGCTGTAAGAGCCCTCGAAAACTTATCTCGTCCGGTAGACCAATGGAATGACTGGCTTATATATTTTTTGGCCAACAAGCTCGAACCTATCACTCGTAAGGATTGGGAGACTTCACTCAACTCCTCTACTGAGGTGCCTCCCTACAACTGCCTGACGGATTTCTTGGAGAAGAGGCTGCAAGCTCTAAGTGCAATCAAAAATACGCAGACACCTGAGCGCAGGAATCTTGCCGTGGCTGGACAAAACTACTCAAAACCCACCTCCAGAGTTCACCATTCAACTACTAGAGATCACAAGTGTTCGCATTGCTACGGGAAACATCTCTTGTTATTCTGCCCACAATTCAGATCAATGACCGTTGATAACCGAATCGACTTAGTACAGCGGAAACGACTCTGCAGCAATTGTCTGAACCCTAATCATATTGTTTCATCATGTCCCTCAACAAACAGATGCAAACTCTGCCACCAGAAGCATCACACCATGATACACCGACCAGCTCAAGCAGTGGACACTACCTCTTTCAATACCTACAAACCAACTACCCCTGACGACATTCAAACCTCGTCAACACGAGCATATTTTTCAAATTCACGGTGCAACGAACCAGTACTACTTGCAACCGCATTGTTATTGGCTGAGTCCCAGGATGGTCGAAAGCTGAAGGTACGCGCTCTTTTGGATCAAGGATCTGAATCCAATTTCATCACAGCATCGTTGGCGAATTTATTGAATTTACCCAAGAAACATACACACACTTCCATCTTTGGAGTGGGCCCATTTGAAACAGCCGTCGCAAACGCATTCGCGTCTCATGATGTCATCTCTTTACACAGTGAAGATCGGTATTCTATTCAGTCTCTTATACTACCAACGTTATCAAACCTCATGCCTTCACAACACATAACACCAAACGAGTGGCCACATCTCATAGGACTCCCATTAGCTGACCCAGACTACGAGAAACCTGCACCGATAGATTTAATTTTGGGTGTCGAAGTTTATACAAGAGTACTATTAGATGGAGTACGCAAAGGTCCACCGGGAACGCCTATCGCACAACTAACTACACTCGGATGGATTATTTCTGGCCCAGTGACTAGCTCCATTCCTACTCCATGCTCCACGCTAACTCTTCACACAACAACGTCCGAAGTATGCACGTTACTCAAACGATTTTGGGAATCAGAAGAGCCACCCACTAAAACCATTCTTACTCCTGCTGAAGCATATTGTGAGGAGTTCTTCAAACAAACTCACACAAGAGAGTCGACAGGACGATACGTCGTTCGCTTACCAATGAAATCTCCAGCTAATTCACTAGGGTCGTCTAGAGGAACCGCCATGTCGTGTTTGTTACGACTGGAAAATAAACTTGCACGCGATCCGGAGCTCCATGAGCTTTACTCAAATTTTATGAACGAATACATACAACTAGGACATATGGAGGAGGTCACGGATGAATACACCGATACTCCAAGTTACTATCTCCCTCATCACGGCGTACTCAAACCCAGTAGCAGCACGACTAAATTGCGCGTAGTCTTCAATGCGTCGCAGAAAACCAGTTAACAGTTGTCGCTGAATGATATACTTCATATAGGACCCAAATTGCAGAACGATTTAATCGCGGTATTACTGAAATGGCGCTTGTATCCCTGCGCACTTGCAGGTGACATCGAGAAAATGTACCGCCAAATTCGTGTCAACACGGACGACTCAGATCTCCAGCGGATTCTTTGGCGACCATCGACTTCACAACCTATAAAGCGTGCGCTCCTTATCTTGCCTGCAAAACTCTTCGACAGCTAGCAGATGAATATGCAAACAGTCACCCGTCAGCGACTAAAATTATCAAAGAAAACTTGTACGTCGACGATGCGTTATTTGGAGCTTACGATGAGGAAGAAGCTCGACACCTCCGACATGAGCTTTGCGCGCTACTGAAAACTGGTGGGTTCAAGCTGCGAAAATGGCAAGCTAACGCACCTCCGCTATTAGAGGGCATTCCAGAAGAAGATCGGGCATTGCCTAATTTACTCAAGGTCGTCACCGACGAAACAATAAAGACCTTAGGCATTGCGTGGAGCCCGTCAACTGACGTGTTTAGCTTTCCTATAACATTACCAATCTCATCGGCTGCAACCAAGCGACTAATACTAGCTGACATCAGTCGTCTCTATGACCCACTTGGATGGCTGTCCCCGGTCACCATCACTGCCAAAATATTTCTACAACAACTGTGGTAGGCGAAACTGGATTGGGACGATCCACTCCCTGTCGAGTTAGAAAATACATGGAAAACCTACAAACGAGAGCTACAAGGTCTATCTGAGGTTCGCATCACCAGATGGATTGGCACGACGGCTACGCCAATAGGGCTCGAATTGCATGGCTTTAGCGACGCATCTCTTTCGGCGTATGGTGCTGCAGTATACTTGAGAGTCATGCGGGATCCAGACAACATTCAAGTTTCCTTGCTTGCTGCAAAAACGCGCGTAAGTCCAGTTAAAACTATATCTCTACCGCGACTAGAACTCTGCGGAGCAGCGCTGCTGACGGAGCTTATGTCTTACATTCAATCAACGTTGGAGCTTAAATCAGCCCCGGTACATCTATGGACTGACTTAACTATAGTCCTATCCTGGCTAAAAGAACATCCATCCAAATGGAAAGTATTTGTCGCGAACCGAGTGTCGTCAATTCACCAAAATCTACCAGATGGTAAATGGCATCATGTGCAATCTGCACACAATCCTGCGGACTGCCTAACTCGAGGTTTATCCCCTTCGGAGCTCAGAGATCACTACTTGTGGTGGTCAGGACCACAATGGCTCAGTCAACCTACTACTGATTGGCCTGAACTACAAAAGCAACACAGTCATGCTGAAGTGTACCATGAGCTACAGAAACCCTCTGAAGTAACTCACACGTTCTCGACGACTACTGATGATTCTCTAACTCATCTACTAAATAGATACTCAAGTTTGACGAAACTCATTCGAGTCACAGCCTACTGCCAACGATTCTTGCAGAACTGCAGGAACAAAACGTTGCGACACCATGGATTGCTAACGTTAGAAGAGCTACAGCGAGCTCTCACTAGCTTGATCAAATTAGTCCAATATGGGAACTTCCCTCACGAGCTAAGGTGTCTGAGAAAAGGAATTAACTTGCCCGAAAAAAGCAAACTACTGTGTGTCAACCCATTCCTAGACGATCAGGGCGTCCTACGAGTCGGCGGTCGGCTGAAAAGAGCACCTTTACCCTTTGATGAGAAATTTCCAGCCATCCTTCCAAAGAACAGTCCCTTCACACGATTAATAATACGACATTCACACCTCACCACATTACATGGAGGAGTCCAAGCTAGCTATCATACACGGAATAGGTATTGTATATTGAACGGTCGCAGCATGGTGCGTCAATTGGTGAGAGGTTGTGTAGTTTGTTGCCGTCACAAGGCAACCACGAAGCAGCAAATAATGGGAGATCTACCCGCTGATCGCCTTCATCCTACAAAACCGTTTCTAATCAGCGGAGTAGATTTTGCTGGACCATTCACTACCAAATTACTTAAAGGTCGAGGTAACAGGACAACAAAAACGTACATTGCTGTTTTCATCTGCTTCGCAACTCGGGCAATTCACCTAGAGTTAGTTATGGATCTCACCTCTTCAGCTTTCATAGCCGCCTTTCGACGCTTCATCAGTCGTCGAGGGCGTTGCTCTAAGCTATATAGTGACAACGTTGCTCTAAGCTATAGGGTGACACCTGAGCTTAGACTATCACATAAAAAAAAAAAAAAAAAAAAAAACGCAAGGAATTTTGTTGCCGCAGATAAAGAATTGACACAACACCTCAAGCAAGTAACGTCTGACTCATCATCAGCACAGCAAATTGTCACAATCTCGGGAACGGAATGGCATTTCATACCACCAGCCGCGCCGCACTTCGGTGGCTTGTGGGAAGCGGGGGTGAAATCGTTCAAACACCACTTCAAGAGAATTGTTGGACCGCATACGTTGTCCTTGGAAGAAATGCTGACGCTAGCAGCACAGATTGAGGCCTGCCTCAACTCTCGGCCTCTCCACGCTCTCAACTGCTCTAACTCCTGGGCACTTTCTGGTTGGAGAACCCTTGCTATCGGTGCCAACCCCAAGCACTATTGATACTTCCATCAACCGGCTTTCCCGTTGGCAGCTGGTCCAAGATATGCAGGAGCAACTATGGCAACGATGGAGTAAGGACTACTTGTATAGCCTGCAGACGCGCTATAAATGGCAGCAGAATGAGTCTCCTGTGAAGCTTCATGACTTGGTGCTCATTAAGGATGAGCACACTCCGCCTGCAAAATGGCCATTAGGTCGCATTGTTCAACTACATCAGGGTGAGGATGGACGTGTTCGTGTGGTGACAGTCCGTCACCGAACAGGACTCTCTAAGCGACCTATCACAAAACTATGTGTGCTTCCAACTACGAACGATGACAACTAGTCACCTGTTAATAAGCTAATTCTTCATATATGTGTACGATTTTATTGCATCACTACTTCATGGCGGGCGGATTATCTACTACTTCTACTCTTCTGCGCGCATCTCCATCAGTCATGGCGGGCGGATCATCTACTACTTCTACTCTTCTACTCGCATCTCCATCAGTCATGGCGGGCGGATCATCTACTACTGCTACTCTTCTACTCGCATCTCCATCAGTCATGGCGGGCGGATCATCTACTACTTCTACTCTTCTACTCGCATCTCCATCAGTCATGGCGGGCGGATCATCTACTACTTCTACACTACAGCAACTTATCGTGCTATCACACGAGGCGGGCGGAATGTTCAACACTGAATTAAAAACATTTCGTCTTTCTACTGAACGCACCCATTATGGTGCCGCTGATTAAACATCGCGAAAGCTATACTTTAGTCTCCTTAATTTCTAAGCTTTAATTACCGTTGTTTTGAACGATAAATCTAAATCTAATAACTTTTCCTCCTTCTCTTATCAGTCCTCGACGCGATCGGTCACATTTTAACTGTCATTTGTCTATATCTCGTATACATATTGTGCACATTTTGAAGTGATAATTAAAAGAGTTTTTATATCATAAAAGTGTTCTTCATTTTCTAAATCTAGATTCCTTTCAATTCCTAACATCGTCAAATCTTGGAAGTTAAATTTGACCCTCTTCCCGGTTTCGGATAGAGCTGAAATTTTGCATACACGTTTAGTTTGGATGACAATGCAATCTGGCCATTTTGTAAAAATATCAAGATAGCGGTTCCAAAATGGCGCCCGATTTTTGAAATTGTGCTCCGCGGCCCTCTGACATGGGTAACAAATGAAAGGATATGACAGGTAGAACACAATAAGCTATGTGGCGTCATTCCAAATTTAAAATGGCGGCCAACACTAAATTGCGGAAAGCTTATAATAGACTAAAAAGTAGAAAATATAACAGATCAACTTCCAATTTTGCACACACTCGTAGTTCGGGTGGTTAATGTGTATGAATGATGAGATGAATAGTTGAGTTAAGGGTGAGTTGATAATAAAGAAGCAATACACGTTACAAAAAATCACAAACAAACACAGACATGCTGCTGTCAACTAAATTCAACTACTCAAATACTGAACTCATTCCCGTATGCATAATTTCAACTAAACCCATGTAGCAGAGCTGAGTCGAGTTCAATCAACCTTAACCCAACTCGACTCCCGTTTACATGTAGTTAGACTTGGGTTCAACTTGAGTTCAACTCATCATGTATAAGTAATAAATGCAATCTGACCTTTTGGTAAAAAAATCAAGAAGACGGTTCCGAGATGGCGGCCGTTTTTGCAATTATGTTCCACCGAGCCCATTACATGGGTATCAAATGAATACAGTAAACTGTGTGACGTAAATTTAAATCTAATAGAATTGCCATCATAAAATGGCGGAATACATATAATAAACTAAAAAGTAGAAAATAAAATAAATGGTTAAAAAAAATTTTAAAAAAAAATTCTTTTCATTAACTAAAAAATGTACTGAAAAGTAAAAAATAAAAAATATTTTAAAGAAAGCGTGAAATTTCAATTTTAATGAAAAAGTTAATTAAAAGAATGGCGCATTTTTCATCAAAAAATTTTGTTCGAATTTGAAATTAACAAAGCAAAAAATTGAGGGTTATTGTAAATCTCGCGCGATTTACAGTTATATTTTCAATTTTTGATGAAAAATGCGCCATTCTTTTAATTAACTTTTTCATTAAAATTGAAATTTCACGCTTTCTTTAAAATATTTTTTATTTTTTACTTTTCAGTACATTTTTTAGTTAATGCAAAGAATTTTTTTTTAAAAATTTTTTTAACCATTTATTTTTTGCGGCTATTTTCTGCCAAAACAATTACTCAAAAATTATGGAAAAACAAAATAATGACCTCGATCCCCAGATCCGGCGGGTCGGAAGTGAGTGCGGATTTGACACTTTGCGATTCTCAAATCCGCAACCGCAAATTTCTTTGGCTAGTCTCTAGGCACAACGTCCAACTTTTGTTTTGTTATTCTGAAGAGATACATACAAATTTAGTTAATAAAAACTTAAAAATATGCTTTTAAACAAAGGGCTGCAAAAATTTTTAGATTTGGGGCAAATCGTTTGTAAAATTTTTGTAAAATATTAAAAATTCTGAGAAAAATCACTTCCTTATATTAATGGACTATAAGGACGGTCTTAAATACATTGTTCGTGCAATTAAACTTATAAATTTTCATTCATTTCAGTAAGCGTTTATATGCCCTGGTAAAAATTAGATATCTACTTTTCGTTTTAAACCTACCAAATGTTTCGTTTAAACCATATATATTTTTTGTGACAAATCCACAGCGAAGTTCGATAAAACTGAATTTTTGTTTTGGTCTACAGCACCACCTACATGACTATAAACTATAATAAAATGAGAAGCATATTAAATCTTTACTAATATTATAAATGCGAAAGTAACTCTGTCTGTCTGTCTGTCCGTTACGCTTTCACGCCTAAGCCGCTGGACCGATTTTGATGAAATTTGCAACAGACATAGTTTAGACCTTGGAGACGGACATAGGCTACTTTTTTTTGTAGAAAAAAGGGTTGAAGGGGGTGAAATGGGGTTCAATAAGTTGTAAGGGGATTTTTTTCTTTACTTTTTTTCTATTGTATAAAAAGTAACTGATTGACAGACAACGCACAAGCTAAACCGCTAGAGCTAAAGGGCTGAAATTTTGACAGTTCATCCGTAGCGATTTTTCGAAATTCATCCCCTAAGAGGGCGAAATAGGTTCAACTCAAAACCGCTGGAGCTATAAGGCTGAAATTTTGACAGTGCATCCCTATAATGATGTGGACATCCACTAAAAAGCGATTTTTCGAAATTCATCCCCTAAAGGGGTGAAATGGGGTTTACCCAAACCGCTGGAGCTATAGGGCTGAAATTTTGACAGTGCATCCCTATAATGACGTGGACATCCACTAAAATACGATTTTTCGAAATTCATACCCTAAGGGGGTGAAATGGGGTTTACCCAAACCGCTGGAGCTATAGGGCTGAAATTTTGAAGTGCATCCCTTTAATGACGTGGACATCCACTAAAACACGATTTTTCGAAATTCATCCCCTAAGGGGGGAAATGGGGTTTACCTAAACCGCTGGAGCTATAGGGCTGAAATTTTGACAGTGCATCCCTATAATGATGTGGACATCCACTAAAAAGCGATTTTTCGAAATTCATCCCCTAAGGGGGTGAAATGGAGTTTACCCAAACCGCTGGAGCTATAGGGCTGAAATTTTGACAGTGCATCCCTTTAATGACGTGGACATCCACTAAAATACGATTTTTCGAAATTCATACCCTAAGGGGGTGAAATGGGGTTTACCCAAACCGCTAAAGCTATACGGCTGAAATTTTGACAGTGCATCCCTATAATGGCGTGGACTTCCACTATAAAGCGATTTTGCGAAATTCATCCCCTAATGGGGTTGTAAAAAAAAGGGTAAAATAAGGGGAACCGGTGGTGTTCCGTTCAAATAAAAAAGGAACGAAGTTCTTTTCTAGACGAGTTTTATTTCATAACTAACTAGATATAATAATAATTCAATAAATGATTGAAGTACGTGTATATATAACAAGGCAATCCATGAATACAAAATACTTAACAAACATAAGAACAGTAGTATTCCATTAATTTTCAACATCCTCCGGCCGCGCCAACTCCAGTGGATATAAGTGCTGGACAGATCTTCTTGTATGTTTCCCATCAGCAAAACGTATCTCACAGGCCCTAACCTTTCCGTCTCGTCCTGGAAATGTATTTTCAACAATGGCCATTTTCCAATGGATCCTGGGCCTAGCAGAGTCAAAAACCAGAACTACGTCATCCTTTCGAATTGATACAGAAGGCTTCCCATTGTTGTGGTGAAAAGATCGTAAAAGCTGCAAATATTCTATACGCCATCTTTTCCGCAACTTAACAAGAAATTTCATTCGTTGCTTCCATCTTTGCTGAATGTCATCAGGAGAGGCATCACTTGGAACAGTATCCGTCGAGGTGGAACTACGTTGGCCCAATATAAAATCGTTCGGTGTAAGGGGTGACAAGTCCAACGGATCATTACTGGAATAAGTCAGTGGACGGGAGTTGATCACATTTTCTACTTCTGCTAGAATCGTTCGTAACTGTTCAAAATTTAACTTAGCCTTTCCAATTACTACCTTCAAAGCATTTTTCATAGTTCGTATGAGGCGTTCCCAAAATCCACCCCACCAGGGAGCTCGCTCAACTATAAAATTCCACTTAATACGATTCTGTGCTAAATATTCTTTTAGATATTCATTTTCAAAAAACTTGACTCCATTTCCAACTTCCAGAGAAGCACGGCGAAAGGTTTTGGCATTGTCAGAATATATTGCGGCTGGCATTCCTCGTCGCGCTACAAATCTTCTTAGCGCCATTAAACAACTCTCAGTAGTCATACTTCTAACTAATTCCAAATGTACCGCACGAAGGGCTGCACATGTAAAAATCATGACGTAAACTTTAGACATAAGTCTTTCCTGGATGTTTTCATAACAATACAAGGGTCCTGCAAAGTCGACTCCAACGTGCTCGAAAGGCCTTGTCAACATTATTCGGCATGGAGGAAGTGGAGCAAAAGGCTGAGAAGCAGGCTGACCCCAGAGTTTCTTACATAGAAAACAATTTTTAATTACACTTTTGATACGTTGTCGTCCTTTGATAATCCAAAACTTTTCTCTTAATTTTGCTAGCAAGACGTTAACACCGCCATGCATACTTCTTCCATGATAATCAATTATAATCAAATCAATCAAATGGGATCTTGGAGGTAAAATGATTGGATGCTTGAAATCAGTTGATTCATCCAGAGCTTGAAGGCGTCCTCCCAATCTTAAAAGACAATTTTTGTCAATAAACGGATTTAATTGCGCAATTCTTGAAGACTTCGGAAAAGGCTTCCCTCTTTGCAAGGCACAAATTACACTAGCATAAGCCTCTTGCTGAACATATTTCAACCAGCAAATTTCCGCTAAATTCAAATCGTCACAGGTAAGAGTTGTCGACGAAAACTTATTTCTTTTCTTAATTAACTCAACGAAACGCATAACGTAAGCTGTAACTCTTAGTAGACGAGTCCAGGATCTAAAATCTGTATAACATAACAATGGCTCTTGTCTTTCCGCTTTTAAAACAGGATCTTCTACTAATAACAAAGATATTGCGCAAGTATTATCTTCCTTCAGCTCTTCCCACTCCCAATCACTTTCTTCTAATTTGAGCCAAGTTGGTCCTTCAATCCATAAGGATGAGTGACAAAGGCATGATCCTGATATTCCTCGTGTGACTAAGTCGGCTGGATTATCCTTCCCAGCGCAATGCCTCCAATCCTGTTTGGATGTGATACTACGTATTTCATTCACTCTATTCTGAACGTAAGGTTGCCATTTGTGCATTTCACCCTGTATCCAATTAAGAGCTATTTTTGAATCAGTCCACAGATAATAACGTTTAGCCACAACCTTGAGAGATTTTTGTAAATATGCACAAAGGCGTGCTGCTAATAACGCTGCAGTCAGCTCTAATTTAGGCAAGGTAAGTTCTTTCGAATTACCTGACTTTATCGGTGCTACTCTACCTTTTGCACATAAAAAAACAATATTAATATTTCCTTCTCGATCCTTGCTTCTAATAAATGCCACTATCCCATATGCTTTCATACTAGCATCCGCAAATACATGTATTGTCATCTCATCTGAAGAAGAGTATAAAGCTGACCTTGGTATCGTCATCTCTTTTGCCTCTAACAAACTTCTTACGCAGCTGTTCCAGTCTTCATTTAACTCTTCAGGTAGCTCTTGATCCCATTCTAATTGCCTTTTCCAGACTAACTGAAAAAGGATTTTTATTTTTATTACTACAGGAACCAATATTCCAAGCGGGTCGAAAATATGAGCGATTGTTCTTAGAATGTTCCGTTTAGTTCCCTTCTTCCTATCTGGGTACAGGAGTTTCTCAATTGACTCAAAAGGGATTCCAATCTCGTCGCTGCAAACATACCACTTAAGACCCAAAACTTTCTGAACGTCTGGACTACCATCAAATTTACCAAATCTCCTCAATTTATGACTATTGGTGTTCCACTTCCGTAAATGCATGCCTGCCTTGTCCATAATAAGTAAGGATTCCTCGTATAATTGTTGACACTCCTCTTCTGTGTCTAAACTTAATACCAGATCATCCATGTAAAACCCTCTCTTAAGCCAAGCACAGGTGAGTGGGAAGTTCTTCTCTTCGAAATCCAGATGCACGCGTATAGTAGCAGCCAATAGGAATGGGCTCGAAGATACTCCAAATGTCACTCTTGTCGTTCTATAAATTTGGAGCTTTGGTAACTTATCGTTTTCTGACATTTTCTTCACGTACCAAATAAAACGATGACTATCACGGTCTTCCTTTTGTAGCTGAATCTGTAAAAATGCCTTTTCTATATCGGCAACTACAGCATATTTTCCAAAACGAAAATTCAAACAAATTTTGAAAACATCCGGCAACAAGTTGGCACCTACACATAGGTGATCATTCAAAGAAGGCATACCAGGTTCATGAGACGACGCATCAAAAACAATTCTTATTTTTGTGGTTGTACTTTCCTCCTTATAAACCGGTCGATGCGGTAGGTAAAATATTCTCTTTGAAGGTTCTTTATCATCCACTGCAGGCTCTGCAATTCCGTTTGATATAAGCTGCCTCATTTCTCGGTCATAATAAAAAAAATCTTTTGGATTTCTCAACAAACGCTTCGTCAACGAATTCAATCTGCAAAGTGCTTGTCCCTTATTACTATTAAATTCACTCCTTGAATCTTTCCATGGCAACTTAGCTACGTATCGGGAACTTCCTCTTGTAATGCAATCTCTTATTAAACGCTGGGTTATTAACAAATTTTCCTCTTCTTCTTGTCTAATTCCAATCGTTTCCAGTGCCCAAAAATTAGATAAATCATCTGGATCTAAATTAGACATGCACAACATACTATTTGAAGTATATTCCGCGCTTGATGTGCTTTGGCTTCCGTATGTTTTTAACTGAGGAGATCCTTGTAACGTCCAACCAAAAATGGTCTCTACAGCTCTTAGCCTGCCAGATATTCGCTTTTGCCTTCCGGTGACTATGGTCCAATAGTAGTCTGAGCCTAATAGAAGACTCAATCCCTCTGATTTCTCTACTTCAACAACCTGCGTATCAGCGAGCTTCAGTCCTAAAAATGAAGTACAATTGGCATCTGGAGGCTTCAGCATATCAACACAAATATCTGGGACAGAAATGGCTTCAATTTCTACACTATTATTATCATACTGGCTCTTTAAAATAACCTTAACTTTATCAAATTTTCGGAAAGGGGCCTTCTTTGCATTACCAAATGACATAACTGACAAATTTATAGTTCCGATTATGTTTAAATTCAGTTGTGTCACAACACTTCCACGGATGTATGTGTGTTGGCTGCCTCCATCAATTACCATGCGAATTAACAGATTCTCCTTCCGTACTGGAGATGTTACTAAGCAACATGCAGTCTTTAAATACACATCACAATGCTCTTCCAAATTATTAGTGCAAAGATTCAAAACTTGTTTCGTGTCAGGGTTACTGTTAGCATTACAAGACGAACTTCTTTGCCCCTTGATGACATGTGCTGATGAGATTTTCGAATTCAGCAAACTACACATGGAAGTAACATGTCTTCCCTTGCAATTTTTGCAAATTATCCATTTTAAACGACACTTCTGCGAAGTATGTCCGTCCTTAGTGCAACGAAAACATTTGCCAGTTTTCCTCAGCAAATCTCTTTTTCCGCTTAGAGATAGACTAGTGGCTCTGCAATCACTTGTAGGATGATCGACAGATTTACAAAATAAACAAATTTCATGTTTATTCATCGATATTAACCCTGCCGCAGTAGTTGGGGTATTGCTTTGAATAACAACGCTGTTGTACTTAGATTTTTCCGCCAACGCCTTTTCTAAAGATGCAACTTCTCTCTTTAGAAACCTCAAAAGGTTCTGAATCTGAATATCACCATATTCCGAAATCATAGAGCTGCTACTTCCTGATGGATCTAATTCTTCAATATCCGACTTTCCATCCGTTGCCTTTCGGTGAAAATCTATTCTTAGTTCGTTTGGTAAGCAGCGCAATAAAATTGATTTTAACATAACACAATATTGACTTGAAGAGACTTTTAAAGCTGTTAGGGATCGGGTACAAGACATGACCGTATTGTACAACGCACGCAATCCATTAACATCACCCTTGGATTGAACTGCCTTTAAAGCAATCAGTTGTTGCATGTGTTTATCTATTAGGGTTTCGGTATTTCCGAACTGTTCTTGCAATAGAGCGACAGCTGCATCGTAACAACTTGATGTTGGTGTGAATCCAGAAATGGTCATTTTTGCACCCCCTATTAAGACAGACTCCAAATAATTAAATTTTTCGGAACCCAACAAGTTAGGATTCTCGTGCACGGCAACTCGAAATTGCTCCCAAAATGGTAGCCATTCCTCATGATTCCCAGCAAATTTTCTAAGCTGCAACTTGGGAAGAGTAGAAGTCGAGCTACTTGAAATGGGCGCTGCATTGGTAGGTTCAGGGGTATCGGAAATAGGTAAAAGTTTCTTTTGGACCTTTAGAAGTCTTGAATTCAGCTTTGCCAAAATGCCAACAGCTAAATCCTCGTATTCCGCAACCTTTTCAACTTCTTTTTCATTATCCTGTAAATTTATTAAATTTTTATTAAGGATATCCAAATTTTTTTCGCTAAGACATTCATGTGCAGCTCTTATTCGCTGTACAAAAGATGAGAGCTCTTCTTCTATTTCATCGAATTTTTCCGAATTTCGATCAATTATTAATGACTCCTCGGACTTTAAATAAGTTGCTGCCGACTTGCACAACTTCGTGATTTGGCCGCGATAAGCCGAACGCGCGGAAATCTCCATGATTGCCGTTACCTTCACGCGTTCTTTAAATTAAGGAAAAGTAAAAGTAAAATTACACGACACCGTGTCGTTCCCGTCCCGGGTTTCGGCACCAAAATGTAAAAAAAGGGTAAAATAAGGGGAACCGGTGGTGTTCCGTTCAAATAAAAAAGGAACGAAGTTCTTTTCTAGACGAGTTTTATTTCATAACTAACTAGATATAATAATAATTCAATAAATGATTGAAGTACGTGTATATATAACAAGGCAATCCATGAATACAAAATACTTAACAAACATAAGAACAGTAGTATTCCATTAATTTTCAACAGGGGTGAAATGGGGTTACCCCAAACCGCTGGAGCTATAGGGCTGAAATTTTGACAGTGCATCCCTTTAATGATGTGGACATCCACTAAGAAGCGATTTTTCGAAATTCATCCCCTAAGTGGGTGAAATGGGGTCAACCCAAAACCACTTTAACTACAGGGCTGAAATTTTGACAGTGCATCCCTATAATGATGTGGACATCCACTAAGAAGCGATTTTTCGAAATTCATCCCCTAAGGGGGTGAAATGGGGTTTACCCAAACCGCTGAAGCTATAGGGCTGAAATTTTGACAGTTCATCCCTATAATGGCGTGGAAATCCACTATTAGAGCGATTTTTCGAAATTCTTCCCCTAAGGGATGGAAATGGGATTTACCTAAACCGCTGGAGCTATAGGGCTGAAATTTTGACAGTGCATCCCTATAATGATTTGGAAATCCACTAAAAAGCGATTTTTAGAAATTCATCCCCTTAGGGGGTGAAATGGGGTTTACCCAAACCGCTGGAGCTATAGGGCTGAAATTTTGACAGTGCATCCCTTTAATGACGTGGACATCCACTAAAATACGATTTTTCGAAATTCATACCCTATGGGGGTGAAATGGGGTTTTTCCAAACCGCTAAAGCTATAGGGCTAAAATTTTGACAGTGCATCCCTATAATGGCGTGGACATCCACTATAAAGCGATTTTGCGAAATTTATCCACTAAGGGGGTGAAATGGGGTTACCCCAAACTGCTAGAGCTATAGGGCTGAAATTTTGAAAGTGCATCCCTTTAATGACGTGGACATCCACTAAGAAGCGATTTTTCGAAATTCATCTCCTAAGTGGGTGAAATGGGGTCAACCCAAAACCGCTTTAACTATAGCGCTGAAATTCTGACAGTGCATCCCTATAATGGCGTGGACATCCACTAAAAAGCGATTTTTCGGAATTCATCTCCTAAGGGGGTGAAATGGGGTTGCCTCAAACCCCTGGAGCTATAGGGCTGAAATTTTGACAGTGCATCCCTATAATGACGTGGACATCCACTTAGGAGCGATTTTTCGAAATTCATCCCCTAAGTGGGTGAAACGGCTGAAATTTTGACAGTGCATTTCTATGATGACGTGGACATTCACTAAGAGGCGATTACTCGAAATTCATTCCCTAAAGGGGTGAAATGGGGTTAACCCAAACCTCTGAAGCTGAAGGGCTGAAATTTTGACAGTGCATCCTTATAATCACGTAGAAATGAATGACTCGAAATTTACTTTACTTAATATTCATTTGTGATTGCTTCATAATTTCTTGCACCTACATAAATAGGCGAACAAACTTAACGAACGTTCGTCATACCCTAAAATGTCACTTCCCTTGATGACATATTCATGCCAATCTCTGCTTCAAAACTTGCAGATTTGTTGAGCAGAGGTGATATACGCAGCAATTTGTTTACCATATATATTAAAAAATGCACTATAATAAATCCTTTTTAGGGATAATAACAGCTGACTATTTTGTTTGTTTTTTTTTAAATTCTTTTATTTAACTTACACTGTTTGTCGTCAAATCTTGGAAGTTAAATTTGACCCACTTCCCGGTTTCGGATAGAGCTGAAATTTTGCATACACGTTTAGTTTGGATGACAATGCAATCTGGCCATTTTGTAAAAATATCAAGATGGCGGTTCCAAAATGGCGCCCGATTTTTGAAATTGTGCCACTGTTTGTCGTCAAGTCTTGGAAGTTAAATTTGACCCACTTCCCGGTTTCGGATAGAGCTGAAATTTTGCATACACGTTTAGTTTGGATGACAATGCATTCTGGCCATTTTGTAAAAATATTAAGCTGGCGGTTCCAAAATGGCGCCCGATTTTTGAAATTGTGCCACTGTTTGTCGTCAAATCTTGGAAGTTAAATTTGACCCACTTCCCGGTTTCGGATAGAGCTGAAATTTTGCATACACGTTTAGTTTGGATGACAATGCAATCTGGCCATTTTGTAAAAATATCAAGATGGCGGTTCCAAAATGGCGCCCGATTTTTGAAATTGTGCCACTGTTTGTCGTCAAATCTTGGAAGTTAAATTTGACCCACTTCCCGGTTTCGGATAGAGCTGAAATTTTGCATACACGTTTAGTTTGGATGACAATGCAATCTGGCCATTTTGTAAAAATATCAAGATGGCGGTTCCAAAATGGCGCCCGATTTTTGAAATTGTGCCCCGCGGCCCTCTGACATGGGTATCAAATGAAAGGATATGACACGTAGAACACAATAAGCTATGTGGCGTCATTCCAAATTAAAAATGGCGGCCAACACTTACACTGTTTGTCGTCAAATCTTGGAAGTTAAATTTGACCCACTTCCCGGTTTCGGATAGAGCTGAAATTTTGCATACACGTTTAGTTTGGGTGACAATGCAATCTGGCCATTTTGTAAAAATATCAAGATGGCGGTTCCAAAATGGCGCCCGATTTTTGAAATTGTGCTCCGCGGCCCTCTGACATGGGTATCAAATGAAAGGATATGACAGTTAGAACACAATAAGCTATGTGGCGTCATTCCAAATTCAAAATGGCGGCCAACACTTACACTGTTTGCCGTCAAATCTTGGAAGTTAAATTTGACCCACTTCCCGGTTTCGAATAGAGCTGAAATTTTGCATACACGCTTAGTTTGGGTGACAATGCAATCTGGCCATTTTGTAAAAATATCAAGATGGCGGTTCCAAAATGGCGCCCGATTTTTGAAATTGTGCTCCGCGGCCCTCTGACATGGGTATCAAATGAAAGGATATGACAGTTAGAACACAATAAGATATGTGGCGTCATTCCAAATTCAAAATGGCGGCCAGCACTTACACTATTTGTCGTCAAATCTTGGAAGTTAAATTTGACCCACTTCCCGGTTTCAGATAGAGCTGAAATTTTGCATACACGTTTAGTTTGGATGACAATGCAATCTGGCCATTTTGTAAAAATATCAAGATGGCGGTTCCAAAATGGCGCCCGATTTTTGAAATTGTGCTCCGCGGCCCTCTGACATGGGTATCAAATGAAAGGATATGACAGGTAGAACACAATAAGCTATGTGGCGTCATTCCAAATTCAAAATGGCGGCCAACACTTACACTGTTTGTCGTCAAATCTTGGAAGTTAAATTTGACCCACTTCCCGGTTTCGGATAGAGCTGAAATTTTGCATACACGTTTAGTTTGGGTGACAATGCAATCTGGCCATTTTGTAAAAATATCAAGATGGCGGTTCCAAAATGGCGCCCGATTTTTGAAATTGTGCTCCGCGGCCCTCTGACATGGGTATCAAATGAAAGGATATGACAGTTAGAACACAATAAGCTATGTGGCGTCATTCCAAATTCAAAATGGCGGCCAACACTTACACTGTTTGTCGTCAAATCTTGGAAGTTAAATTTGACCCACTTCCCGGTTTCGGATAGAGCTGAAATTTTGCATACACGTTTAGTTTGGATGACAATGCAATCTGGCCATTTTGTAAAAATATCAAGATGGCGGTTCCAAAATGGCGCCCGATTTTTGAAATTGTGCTCCGCGGCCCTCTGACATGGGTATCAAATGAAAGGATATGACAGGTACATAGAATACAATAAGCTATGTGGCGTCATTCCAAATTCAAAATGGCGGCCAACACTAAATTGCGGAAAGCTTATAATAGACTAAAAAGTAGAAAATATAACCGATCAACTTCCAATTTTGCACACACTCGTAGTTCGGGTGGTTAATGTGTATGAATGATGAGATGAATAGTTGAGTTAAGGGTGAGTTGATAATAAAGAAGCAATACACGTTACAAAAAATCACAAATAAACACAGACATGCTGCTGCCAACTAAATTCAACTACTCAAATACTGAACTCATGTCCGTAGGCGTAATTTCAACTAAACCCAGGTTGCAGACCTGAGTCGAGTTCAATCAACCTTAACCCAACTCGACTCCCGTTTACATGAAGTTAGACTTGGGTTCAACTTGAGTTCAACTCATCATGTATAAGTACTAAATGCAATCTGACCTTTTTGTAAAAAAATCAAGAAGACGGTTCCGAGATGGCGGCCGGTTTTGCAATTATGTTCCACCGAGCCCACGACATGGGTATCAAATGAATACAGTAAACTGTGTGACGTACTTTTAAATCTAATAGAATTGCCATCATAAAATGGCGGAATACATATAATAAACTAAAAAGTAGAAAATAAAATAAATGGTTAAAAAATTTTTTTAAAAAAAATTCTTTTCATTAACTAAAAAATGTACTGAAAAGTAAAAAATAAAAAATATTTTAAAGATAGCGTGAAATTTCAATTTTAATGAAAAAGTTAATTAAAAGAATGGCGCATTTTTCATCAAAAAATTTTGTTAGAATTTGAAATTAACAAAGCAAAAAATTGAGGGTAATTGTAAATCTCACGCGATTTACAGTTATATTTTCAATTTTTGATGAAAAATGCGCCATTCTTTTAATTAACTTTTTCATTAAAATTGAAATTTCACGCTTTCTTTAAAATATTTTTTATCTTTTACTTTTCAGTACATTTTTTAGTTAATGAAAAGAATTTTTTTTAAAAAAATTTTTTAACCATTTATTTTATTAAGACATTGCACATAATAAACAGTTTTTATTTAAAGGCGTTGCAAGGCACGCGGGTTTTATGCTACTATGCATATAAACAAATAAATACTTTATATTATTTCCGCGAAATTTCTTAATGATGTATAGAGCCGCCGAAGAGCCATAAAAACTCAAGAAAATGATTTTTTTGCACTTTTAATTAAATAAATGTTTATGTTCTCCTGAGTATCATTATTAAATAATATAATTTAGTAAGAAATATAACCAAAACATGTTACACCGAAGTAAAAAAAAAATTGTATTTCACCATTTTGCGGCCGGGGATTGAACTTGGTTCCCCTGGGATAGGACTCTAGCGCCTTCCCATTACTCCAAACACTAACTTGTAGGAATGTGGCAATAAACCTATTTATTCATGCTTACGTAAAAAGTTACATTCCAATGCTAGATATGTATAAAGTTTCGAAGGAAGTAAACAACTGAATTATGACAACAGATTTTCTATTATTTATGTGTGTTTTGTATATTTTATGGAAATTGATAATCACAGGTAAAACGAAGAGTAATGTAATATTGCCATAGATGGTAGGGATGTTCATGCAAAATATACATCGATGTTTTATTCGATGTGATACATCGAAACGTTGCATCGATGTTTTACGATGCATCGTATAAAAACATCGTCGATGCATCGCATAAAACATCGACGTATTATATCGGTTAAAAATACAGGAGCAGGCATTAGAAAAATGAGAATCCAAAGTTTTCAATTCAATTTATTTTATTAACTTACAAATCCCATTATTTTCTGTCCAAACTTTGCATAAATAAAATTTTATTGACCAGCTTTGCTTGTATTCTGTTGCGTTGTTGATTCAAAACTTGTGAAGCTTTTGAAAAAAGTCTTTCCGATGGTACTGAGCTGGCTACCAAAGTTAAATATTTATATGCTATCTTGTACAATTTTGGAAATTGCTGTTTATAGTCTGACCATACTTCTAACGGATTTTCATTAAGCCGACCAACCGGTGTCCTCAAGTAGACAGACAGCTCATCAGAAACACTTTCTTCACTCCTATTTGATTTCCAGTTTCGGTGAACTAGTTTATGATGATCGCTCCAGAGACTAAAATCAACCGCTGTTTTGTCCGACGAACTATCTGAATCAGATTCTGTAGTACGCTTTTTCTTCAGGAGATCCTTCCTCATTATATCTTTAATTTTTTGGACAGCATTTGCACAAGCCATCGAGTCTTCAAAATGTAGTTTTTTTAACCGTGGGTCCAATAACGTCGCGATAGCTAAAGTTGAAACTTGTTCAATAGCGCCCATCCGCTTATTGATTTCTTTCAGAACGAGTATATGTACCTCCATCACTAATGGTTCATCAATCACAAGCTTGAGTTTTGAAAGCATGCAGTGGACTAAAGGAATTACTTTACTGCTGGTACAATATTTATCGCCAGATATTTCTTTAGTTGCAGCTTCAAGTGGACGTAGTATGTTAAGAAGCGATGATGCTATGTTTAATTCTAAACCAGTCAACATTGGCGGTGCTGTTTTATGGTAAATCAATATTTCACTCACAGCATTTTTAAGCTCTAAAAATCTTTGAATCATATAATATGTACTGTTCCAACGTGTAGGAACGTCTTGTATTAACTTTGTTTCAGCGCTCACTGACTTTCGCAATGCGTCGCTTACCACACAGCTTTGTTTAAAGAAGGTAACAATGGCCTTTATTTTCGACAGTATATTTTGCCACTCAGGAATGTGCAGAATATTTTGAGAAACTAAATTCAGTGTATGAGCGAAACAAGGGATGTGCTTCTTTTTTCCAAATGCTATTTCTACAGCTTTTACCATATTCGCGGCATTATCGGTAACAATTGCAGAGACTTTGTGTGTGTCAAACCGCCATTCGTCGCAAGTTTTAATCAGCATTTGTGCTATATATTCCGATGTGTGTCTTTCATCAAGTTGATAAACTCCTAATGTTACTGATTGGAACTCCGTGTCTAGACCATGAGCCGTTGGGTATAAAGCTGCGCATCTGCATGTCTGACCAAATATCAGTAGTTAAAGTGAGATGTTCAGCATTGGAAAGCTTTGATTTCAATAATGTTGACAAGGCATCGTACTTCTCATCAATCCACCGCGTCACGGTAGCCCTGCTGGGTATTTTATAATGAGGAGCAGTTACTTTAAGTAGATGTTTAAAGCCTTGATTCTCTACCATGGAAAAAGGCTGATTGTCCTTACATATCATGTACAAAATAGCATTGTTGATTTTTCTCGCTCTGTCACCAGTAGTAGAAGTATATGAGTAAATTTCTTCAAAAGTATTCTTTATTGATTTCTGAATCTTAGTAGAACACTTTGCAGGTAATTCTGCGTCATTGTCGATAATCAGATCTGCTGGAGCCGCTGGTGTGACAGTTGATGTAGATGGCTTTGGATTTAGGGTACTGGTACTGGTGCTGGCGCATTCTTCAATAACTTCCTCCATTTCCTTTGTTGATGTGCTTGGGCTTGATAGATCTGAATCAATTTTTTTTTGCAAATTATTAGTTTGTATTAATTCTAAATTAACAGCTTTGTGGATGTTCTTTAAAAATTAAAGATATAATGAGGAAGGATCTCCTGAAGAAAAAGCGTACTACAAAATCTGATTCAGATAGTTCGTCGGACAAAACAGCGGTTGATTTTAGTCTCTGGAGCGATCATCATAAACTAGTTCACCGAAACTGGAAATCAAATAGGAGTGAAGAAAGTGTTTCTGATGAGCTGTCTGTCTACTTGAGGACACCGGTTGGTCGGCTTAATGAAAATCCGTTAGAAGTATGGTCAGACTATAAACAGCAATTTCCAAAATTGTACAAGATAGCATATAAATATTTAACTTTGGTAGCCAGCTCAGTACCATCGGAAAGACTTTTTTCAAAAGCTTCACAAGTTTTGAATCAACAACGCAACAGAATACAAGCAAAGCTGGTCAATAAAATTTTATTTATGCAAAGTTTGGACAGAAAATAATGGGATTTGTAAGTTAATAAAATAAATTGAATTGAAAACTTTGGATTCTCATTTTTCTAATGCATGCTCCTGTATTTTTAACCGATATAATACGTCGATGTTTTATGCGATGCATCGACGATGTTTTTATACGATGCATCGTAAAACATCGATGCAACGTTTCGATGTATCACATCGAATAAAACATCGATGTATATTTTGCATGAACATCCCTACCATCTATGGCAATATTACATTACTTTTCGTTTTACCTGTGATTATCAATTTCCATAAAATATACAAAACCCACATAAATAATAGAAAATCTGTTGTCATAATTCAGTTGTTTACTTCCTTCGAAACTTTATACATATCTAGCATTGGAATGTAACTTTTTACGTAAGCATGAATAAATAGGTTTATTGCCACATTCCTACAAGTTAGTGTTTGGAGTAATGGGAAGGCGCTAGAGTCCTACCCCAGGGGAACCAAGTTCAATCCCCGGCCGCAAAATGGTGAAATACAATTTTTTTTTTACTTCGGTGTAACATGTTTTGGTTATATTTCTTACTAAATTATACTCCCTCTGTTACAAATTATGGTATACATTTCTTTAAAATTCTTTGATTATTGAAGTTTAATAAATTTAACGGGTTTTAATCATTTCATCTTGAAAAACAGTGCTCTATTTAATTACTTTAAATAGTAGGCTATGCTCAAAACAAATTTTGACAGTTTGTCTTAATTAGTTGAAAAGTGAGCAAGAAAGGTAAAATCAAAATTACACCGGTTAAGACTCTTCAAAAATGTATGGAGTCTACTTTGAGGGCAAGGGGGGGCAATAATTACAAAATTCAACACATGAACAAAGAAAAACTTCGCCGTGAAGGACGCTTACCAGTGTCAATAGTGTGTAATGAAGAGGCTCTTGCCATAGCCCGAAACTTCGAACAACCTAACACGTAAACATATTTTATGTAAATTTGAACTTCTAAATTAGTAATCTAAGAAAAAATATCAAATTTGGAAAAAAAAATTAAATTATGTATAAATTTTTATAAATTTTAAATAGAATATATTGAATTAATATGAATTCATTTGTTTTGTATACCATAATTTGGGACAAAATAAAAACAGAAATGTATACCATATTATGGGACAGAGGGAGTATTATTTAATAATGATGCTCAGGAGAACATAAACATTTATTTAATTAAAAGTGCAAAAAAATCGTTTTCTTGAGTTTTTATGGCTCTTCGTCGGCTCTATACATCATTAAGAAATTTCGCGGAAATAATATAAAGTATTTATTTGTTTATATGCATATTTAATATGCTTCTCATTTTATTATAGTTTATAGTCATGTAGGTGGTGCTGTAGACCAAAACAAAAATTCAGTTTTATCGAACTTCGCTGTGGATTTGTCACAAAAAATATGTATGATTTAAACGAAACATTTGGTAGGTTTAAAACGAAAAGTAGATATCTAATTTTTACCAGGGCATATAAACGCTTACTGAAATGAATGAAAATTTATAAATTTAATTGCACGAACGATGTATTTAAGACCGTCCTTATAGTCCATCAATATAAGGAAGTGATTTTTCTCAGAATTTTTAATATTTTACAAAAATTTTACAAACGATTTGCCCCAAATCTAAAATTTTTGCAGCCCTTTGTTTAAAAGCATATTTCCCATTGTGGATTGCAAGTAAAAGTTATGAACAAATCTGACGACCATATTGATAATTGACATCAACGATTTTCCAACGTTCGTTTCAAACTGGATCGATTTTCTTTGCTGAACCTAACTAAAATTGTTAAAGTAACCGCTCGGCTGCGCCAACTTTGATATTTTTTGTTCTTTTTCACATATGCCTTTGTCGAAAACTACTAAATAAAGTCCATTTTAACATAAAAATTGGGTCAATAGCAAGAGAGGGAAGTATTGTACCTTGTTCAACAAAAATTTTTGCTTAAAAACTAACACATGCACAAATGCCTTATAGATAAAGAAACATTACTCGGCCATAGCCGTTGATATCCCATCTAAAGATAAAAAGTTAATCTTGGTGAAGCAAGACCCATGTACCCCGAGAGTATGATAACAAACCGGTTAACCAAGTGTTAAATATTGACCCGTGTATTAATGAGAGTAACATGTAAACGCACTCTAACGTTACTACTGTTACGTTTCGGTTAATGCATTTATAATTTAACACCACTATCGCTGCTACAATCCTTTTTTAGAACGATTTTCCTTTTTTTTATTTCGTTTAATAAAACAAACCGATTTCACGTACAAATCATATCAATTCAATGCGAAGAAAAAATTTCCAATAAGGATATCGACAATTCTTTTTCAAGCGCCATTACAAAAATACCAACAGACATAATCATGAAAACTATATACATAAACCTTGCTATTGAGGTCTTCTAACATAAACCACACTCAATCAATCATTTCATACAGCCAATTTTTCAAACATCGATTACATACAAGACAATGATTCATTTTTATATACATATATAATAATATATATATATATATATATATATATATATATATATATATATTTTTTTTTTTTTTTTTTTTTTTGTGGAGTCTTAAATAGTTGCCCAAAGTCCCTGAAAAGTTTCAGCCAAAACGAAGGGTGGTCGAAAAATTTTCTCCGATTTGACGTTGAATGTCACACACACACTCACACACACACACACACACGCACACACACACACACACACACACATACACACACACACACACAAACACACACACACACACACACACACACACACACACACACACACACACATATATATATATATATATATATATATATATATATATATATATACTAGCTGGGACCCGGTGCGCCTACGCTGCACCCATAAGTCAATAGTAAACAATAAAAACCATCCATTGACTTGATATTTTTCGAGATATGAATTTTACACAGATGAAATGCCGCAAAGAACATGGGTCTTGCGTCGGCCGCCATGAATCGGTATATTGAGTCTACTACATTGCTTATTGTATTCTACTTATCATACCCTTTTATTTGATACCCATGTCGAGGTGGTTGTGAAGAAAGTGGTAATTCGGCCGCTTGAGACGGCCGCCATGGATCTAAAGATATATTTTGTATACTACATTGCTTATTGTATTCTACTTATCATACCATTTCATTTGATACCCATGTCGAGGTGGTTGTGAAGAAAGTGGTACCCCGCCCTCTTGCGACGGCCGCCATGGATCTAAAGATATATTTTGTATACTACATTGCTTATTGCATTCTACTTAACATACCCTTTCATTTGATACCCATGTCGAGGTGGTTGTGAAGAAAGTGGTAATTCGGCCTCTTGAGACGGCCGCCATGGATCTAAAGATATATTTTGTATACTACATTGCTTATTGTATTCTACTTATCATACCCTTTCATTTGATACCCATGTCGAGGTGGTTGTGAAGAAAGTGGTACCCCGCCCTCTTGAGACGGCCGCCATGGATCTAAAGATATATTTTGTATACTACATTGCTTATTGTATTGTACTTAACATACCCTTTCATTTGATACCCATGTTGAAGTGGTTGTGAAGAAAGTGGTAATCCGGCCTCTTGAGACGGCCGCCATGGATCTAAAGATATATTTTGTATACTACATTGCTTATTGTATTCTACTTATCATACCCTTTCATTTGATACTCATGTCGAGGTGGTTGTGAAGAAAGTGGTACCCCGCTCTTTTGAGACGGCCGCCATGGATCTAAAGATATATTTTGTATACTACATTGCTTATTGTATTCTACTTATCATACCCTTTCATTTGATACCCATCTCGAGGTGGTTGTGAAGAAAGTGGTAATTCGGCCTCTTGAGACGGCCGCCATGGATCTAAAGATATATTTTGTATACTGCATTGCTTATTGTATTCTACTTAACATACCCTTTCATTTGATACCCATGTTGAGGTGGTTGTGAAGAAAGTGGTAATCCGGCCTCTTGAGACGGCCGCCATGGATCTAAAGATATATTTTGTATACTACATTGCTTATTGTATTCTACTTATCATACCCTTTCATTTGATACCCATGTCGAGGTGGTTGTGAAGAAAGTGGTACACCGCCCTCTTGAGACGGCCGCCATGGATCATTTTAGTTTCAATAGCGTCATGGCCTACCTATTGTTTGACAGCTGCGTAAATTTGAAATTTTCATTAAATGTAATGATTCAATTTAATGACAATTTTACATTTGTCAAACAATAGGTAGGCCATGAAGCTATTGAAACTAAAATGAAGTGAAAATTCCTAAAATTACCATTTTTTTTATTTTGCAGCTGTTTTTAGCTTTTTCAAAAAAAAAAAGCTTATACAGAGGCTCTGTCCGTCTGTCCGTCTGTCCGTCTGTCCGTCTGAAGCCTACTTTCATCTCTGAAAGTACTGCAGATACAGACTTGGGAAATATCTCAAAATGTAGCTCTTGGTCAAAAGACCAAAAACTGAGAAAATGGTCTGGAAATTTCAACCAGAAGTATATTTAACAACAAAAGTATATTTAACAACAAAGAAGAGATTTCGAATAAAGTCCATATATCGGTGGCCTAGAGGTAAGGCGCTGGAGTCCAATCCCAGGCGAACCAAGTTCAATGCCCGACCGCAAAATGGTGAAATAAAAAATTTTTTTTACTTCGGTGTAACATGTTTTAATTCTATTTCTCACTAAATTATATTATTTAATAATGATACTCAGGAGAACATAAACATTTATTTAATTAAAAGTGCAAAAAAATCATTTTCTTGAGGTTTTATGGCTCTTCGGCAGCTTTATAAATCATTAAGAAATTTCGCGGAAATAATATAAATTATTTATTTGTTTATATGCATATTTTATATGCTGTTCATTTTATTATTGTTTATAGTCATGTAGGTGGTGCTGTAGACCAAAACAAAAATTTAATTTTATCGAACTTCGCTGTGGATTTGTCACAAAAAATATGTATGATTTAAACGAAACATTTGGTAGGTTTAAAACGAAAAGTAGATATCTAATTTTTACCAGGGCATATAAACGCTTACTGAAATGAATGAAAATTTATAAATTTAATTGCACGAACGATGTATTTAAGACCGTCCTTATAGTCCATCAATATAAGGAAGTGATTTTTCTCAGAATTTTTAATATTTTACAAACGATTTGCCCCATATCTAAAAAATTTTGCAGCCCTTTGTTTAAAAGCATATTTTTAAGTTTTTATTAACTAAATTTGTATGTATAGGCATAAAAACTGTTAAAATTAGTTCAACCTAAACATTTCATAGGTTCCAAACAAATTACTTTATTGCTGCAAAACTGATAGAAGGTCGGTGGGAGAGTGCGTAGCGCGTTGGATCCTCGATCCAGCGGCGCGTAGCGTTTTGCAGGTTCAAGCCCTGGTCGGGAAGGTTTTTTTTTCTCTTTTTCTTCTTTCTGAAATGATTTATTAACATATTAGTCAACCACCGATAGTTTCAGCCATGGCCCGAAGGTCTAAGGCGAAGTACCGTCGTCTGTGGGCTGTGTAGGGCTGCGAGTTCGATTCCGGCTGGCGGTGCTTTTTTTTCGTCATAATTTTTTTTTAATTTCCTTCGGGGATTTGTTTCATATGAAACAAGTTTTTGACATGAATACGTCTCTAAATTTGCTTCCAGAACAAAAACCGATGATAACGAAATTATGGCATATAGTTTTTATTTGCAGCTCAAAAACTATTGTTTAGGTATATTGAATATAGAAATATACCATGATGTGGGTGAAGAATCAAAGAATTTTATTGTTTACATTTTATTTATTTTTTTTAAGCTATGATGATTATATTGTAGTGTTTGTTAAATACTTTGTTAAGTTTTAGATTACTCAGTCTCACAACTTATAACCTACATAAGCCTTTAACAAAAACTTTTCAAGATTAATTATATATAGCGTTGGTCAGTGTAATACTTATGAATCTCCATGGCCAAACTAGGATACAGCATTATGACAATAATTAAATCAATGCAACGTGAAATAAAAGTTCTAGTTAAGAACGGATTTGGCTTATTTAGCTTATTATAGATTGAGTTATAGCTCACAATTGAATATGTACCAAAAGTTTTAATTAGTCGCCGCTTTGAGATTTTACCATCAACGCAGGCTTAGTTTATTATACTACAATAAATCATCATAGCTAAAAACAAGTACTCAAATTCATCAAGAATCGAAACCTGGTCCTTCGCACCCCCGATCTAGCGCCTTCCCATTACTCCAAACACTAATTTGTAGGTATGTGGCAATAAACATATGTATTTATTTATGCTTACGTAAAAAGGTACATTCCAATGCTAGATATGTATAAAGTTTCGAAGGAAGTAAACAACTGAATTATGACAACAGATTTTCTATTAATTATGAAATGTATTTTGTATATTTTATGGAAATTGATAATCATAGGTAAAACAAAGAGTAATGTAATATTGCCATAGATGGTGTTCACTATTCTTTGTCATAGATGGGGTGCAATTAAAATATATCAATTCTTTCAAATTCTTGGCGGGTAATTATTAGTGTTGGTCTCATTACGAGGAGGGGGCACTTGTGTGTGTGCACGTGCATATATGCTATGGATAAACAGATGCCTATGTTTTTCAGTAGATGTTCTACATTTAAAGAAAAGTGAAGTGCGTGCGTGATTTTTTCTTTAAAAATAAAAAAAAGTTACATTAAAGTGTAAATTAATACAAAAGGTGCGGTAAGCCGAATTTTTAACAATAATACATGTATGTTTAAGTAAAATAATACACCTAATTCTGTTGTGCAAAGTGCTTCACATTAGATTTGCCTCCAATCCAAAGAAAAATGTTTAGATTCGTTTTATATAGTGTTTACATGTGTGATGTGCTTTTTTTTTCAATTTGACACATTCGAATTATTGGCCTCGATTCCCAGATCCGGCGGGCTGGAAGTGAGTGCGGATCAATCTCCACTTAATATATTGTCATCCAGTCTGAAGTGTTATTCAACAGAAAGAACACCATGAAAAAGCGTAATTAGTGGCTAGTCTCTAGGCACAACATCCCACTAGTTTTGGTTAAAGGTATAAAAAATAGCCTACGACCTATTCTCAGACCTACCTAATATACGCAAAAAATTTCATGCAAATTGGTCAACCCGTTTCGGAGGAGTACGGTAACAAACACTGTGACACGAGATTTTTATAGATATACTAGCTGAGACCCGGTGCGCCTACGCTGCACCCATAAGTCAATAGTAAACAATAAAAACCATCCATTGACTTAATATTTTTCGAGATATGAATTTTACACAGATGAAATGCCTCAAAGAACATGGGTCTTGCGTCGGCCGCCATGAATCGGTATATTGAGTCTACTACATTGCTTATTGTATTCTACTTATCATACCCTTTAATTTGATACCCATGTTGAGGGGGTTGTGAAGAAAGTGGTAATCCGGCCTCTTTAGACGGCCGCCATGGATCTAAAGATATATTTTGTATACTACATTGCTTATTGTATTCTACTTATCATACCCTTTCATTTGATACCCATGTCGAGGTGGCTGTGAAGAAAGTGGTAATTCGGCCTCTTGAGACGGCCGCCATGGATCTAAAGATATATTTTGTATACTACATTGCTTACTGTATTCTACTTATCATACCCTTTCATTTGATACCCATGTCGAGGTGGTTGTGAAGAAAGTGGTACCCCGCCCTCTTGAGACGGCCACCATGGATCTAAAGATATATTTTGTATACTACATTGCTTATTGTATTGTACTTAACATACCCTTTCATTTGATACCTATGTTGAGGTGGTTGTGAAGAAAGTGGTAATCCGGCCTCTTGAGACGGCCGCCATGGATAAAGATATATTTTGTATACTACATTGCTTACTATATTCTACTTATCATACCCTTTCATTTGATACCCATGTCGAGGTGGTTGTGAAGAAAGTGGTACCCCGCCCTCTTGAGACGGCCGCCATGGATCTAAAGATATATTTTGTATACTACATTGCTTATTGTATTCTACTTAACATACCCTTTCATTTGATACCCATGTTGAGGTGGTTGTGAAGAAAGTGGTAATCCGGCCTCTTGAGACGGCCGCCATGGATCTAAAGATATATTTTGTATACTACATTGCTTATTGTATTCTACTTATCATACCCTTTCATTTGATACCCATGTCGAGGTGGTTGTGAAGAAAGTGGTACCCCGCCCTCTTGAGACGGCCGCCATGGATCATTTTAGTTTCAATAGCGTCATGGCCTACCTATTGTGTGACAGCTGCGTAAATTTGAAATTTTCATTAAGGGGTGTTTGCAGGTTGAAAAAATGAAAAATGCCAAAATTTTTTTTTTTTTATTTCTAAAGTGCAAACCCTTATGTACAATTTTCAAAAAGAAAAACTGGAAAATATGGAAAATTGTGGGAGATACAGCGGTTTTTGTAGAAAATACCGCTCTCTCGCTGTTCCCAATTCCCAGTGTTCCCAATTTTCAAACGCCATTTTCTCGAAACTATGTTTTTGGCGACGGTGTACCAAATATCTTGAAAACCGTCTAAGCAATTAATATGAAATTTTTACACAATGGTAAGTATAAAGTTTTCGACATCTTAACCGTGGCGTTTTTTATTTCCTTTTTCCGTTCGTTTTTTATTAAAAATTTAGTGCAGCGAAAATCAACTTTTTGTTTAAACACCCGCCAAAAATTCAATTTTTTTTTTTTTTCAAAAACCCCAAGAGTTAAGATGTTCTAAATATTATAAACTAATAAAAAAAAATTGGTTTATTTGCTTCCGACGAGTACAGCCGGACCAAATAGGTACACCATCAAAAAAAAGGTTTCTGGTTTTTTCTTTGTAAAATTTTTTTTTATAAATAAATTGCAATAAAAAAAATTATTTTTCATTACTTTATAGTTTCCGTTTTAATATAAAATTTACTCCACACTTCCAACTTGTATACTTTTCCTATAATAAATTGCCAAACTTTTTTAACATTTCGCGTTATTTTACCAGCAAACACCCCTTAAATGTAATGATTCAATTTAATGACAATTTTACATTTGTCAAACAATAGGTAGGCCATGAAGCTATTTAAACTAAAATGAAGTGAAAATTCCTAAAATTACCATTTTTTTGGATTTTGCAGCTGTTTTTTTGGTTAAAGGTATAAAAAATAGCCTACGACCTATTCTCAGACCTACCAAATATACACAAAAAATTTCATGCAAATTGGTCAACCCGTTTCGGAGGAGTACGGTTACAAACACTGTGACACGAGATTTTTATAGATATAGAAGATATATATATATATATACTAGCTGGGACCCGGTGCGCCTACGCTGCACCCATAAGTCAATAGTAAACAATAAAAACCATCCATTGACTTAATATTTTTCGAGATATGAATTTTACACAGATGAAATGCCTCAAAGAACATGGGAATCGGTATATTGAGTCTACTACATTGCTTAGTGTATTCTACTTATCATACCCTTTCATTTGATACCCATGTCGAGGTGGTTGTGAAGAAAGTGGTACACCGCCCTCTTGAGACGGCCGCCATGGATCATTTTAGTTTCAATAGCGTCATGGCCTACCTATTGTTTGACAGCTGCGTAAATTTGAAATTTTCATTAAATGTAATGATTCAATTTAATGACAATTTTACATTTGTCAAACAATAGGTAGGCCATGAAGCTATTGAAACTAAAATGAAGTGAAAATTCCTAAAATTACCATTTTTGTTTGGATTTTGCAGCTGTTTTTTTGGTTAAAGGTATAAAAAATAGCCTACGACCTATTCTCAGACCTACCAAATATACACAAAAAATTTCATGCAAATTGGTCAACCCGTTTCGGAGAAGTACGGTAACAAACACTGTGACACGAGATTTTTATAGATATAGATATACTAGCTGGGACCCGGTGCGCCTACGCTGCACCCATAAGTCAATAGTAAACAATAAAAACCATCCATTGACATAATATTTTTCGAGATATGAATTTTACACAGATGAAATGCCTCAAAGAACATGGGTCTTGCGTCGGCCGCCATGAATCGGTATATTGAGTCTACTACATTGCTTATTGTATTCTACTTATCATACCCTTTCATTTGATACCCATGTCGAGGTGGTTGTGAAGGAAGTGGTAATTCGGCCTCTCGAGACGGCCGCCATGGATCTAAAGATATATTTTGTATACTACATTGCTTATTGTATTCTATTTATCATACCCTTTCATTTGATACCCATGTCGAGGTGGTTGTGAAGAAAGTGGTACCCCGCCCTCTTGAGACGGCCGCCATTGATCTAAAGATATATTTTGTATACTACATTGCTTATTGTATTCTCCTTAACATACCCTTTCATTTGATACCCATGTTGAGGTGGTTGTGAAGAAAGTGGTAATCCGGCCTCTTGAGACGGCCGCCATGGATCTAAAGATATATTTTGTATACTACATTGCTTATTGTATTCTACTTATCATACCCTTTCATTTGATACCCATGTCGAGGTGGTTGTGAAGAAAGTGGTACCCCGCCCTCTTGAGACGGCCGCCATGGATCTAAAGATATATTTTGTATACTACATTGCTTATTGTATTCTCCTTAACATACCCTTTCATTTGATACCCATGTTGAGGTGGTTGTGAAGAAAGTGGTAATCCGGCCTCTTGAGACGGCCGCCATGGATCTAAAGATATATTTTGTATACTACATTGCTTATTGTATTCTCCTTAACATACCCTTTCATTTGATACCCATGTTGAGGTGGTTGTGAAGAAAGTGGTACCCCGCCCTCTTGAGACGGCCGCCATGGATCTAAAGATATATTTTGTATACTACATTGCTTATTGTATTCTACTTATCATACCCTTTCATTTGATACCCATGTCGAGGTGGTTGTGAAGAAAGTGGTACCCCGCCCTCTTGAGACGGCCGCCATGGATCTAAAGATATATTTTGTATACTACATTGCTTATTGTATTCTCCTTAACATACCCTTTCATTTGATACCCATGTTGAGGTGGTTGTGAAGAAAGTGGTAATCCGGCCTCTTGAGACGGCCGCCATGGATCTAAAGATATATTTTGTATACTACATTGCTTATTGTATTCTCCTTAACATACCCTTTCATTTGATACCCATGTTGAGGTGGTTGTGAAGAAAGTGGTACCCCGCCCTCTTGAGACGGCCGCCATGGATCTAAAGATATATTTTGTATACTACATTGCTTATTGTATTCTACTTATCATACCCTTTCATTTGATACCCATGTCGAGGTGGTTGTGAAGAAAGTGGTACCCCGCCCTCTTGAGACGGCCGCCATGGATCTAAAGATATATTTTGTATACTACATTGCTTATTGTATTCTACTTATCATACCCTTTTATTTGATACCCATATCGAGGTGGTTGTGAAGAAAGTGGTACCCCGCCCTCTTGAGACGGCCGCCATGGATCTAAAGATATATTTTGTATACTACATTGCTTATTGTATTCTCCTTAACATACCCTTTCATTTGATACCCATGTTGAGGTGGTTGTGAAGAAAGTGGTAATCCGGCCTCTTGAGACGGCCGCCATGGATCTAAAGATATATTTTGTATACTACATTGCTTATTGTATTCTACTTATCATACCCTTTCATTTGATACCAATGTCGAGGTGGTTGTGAAGAAAGTGGTACCCCGCCCTCTTGAGACGGCCGCCATGGATCTAAAGATATATTTTGTATACTACATTGCTTATTGTATTCTCCTTAACATACCCTTTCATTTGATACCCATGTCGAGGTGGTTGTGAAGTAAGTGGTACACCGCCCTCTTGAGACGGCCGCCATGGATCATTTTAGTTTCAATAGCGTCATGGCCTACCTATTGTTTGACAGCTGCGTAAATTTGAAATTTTCATTAAATGTAATGATTCAATTTAATGACAATTTTACATTTGTCAAACAATAGGTAGGCCATGAAGCTATTGAAACTAAAATGAAGTGAAAATTCCTAAAATTACCATTTTTGTTTGGATTTTGCAGCTGTTTTTTTGGTTAAAGGTATAAAAAATAGCCTACGACCTATTCTCAGACCTACCAAATATACACAAAAAATTTCATGCAAATTGGTCAACCCGTTTCGGAGGAGTACGGTAACAAACACTGTGACACGAGATTTTTATAGATATAGATATATATATATACTTATATATATATATATATATATATATATATATATATATACTAGCTGGGACCCGGTGCGCCTACGCTGCACCCATAAGTCAATAGTAAACAATAAAAACCATCCATTGACTTAATATTTTTCGAGATATGAATTTTACACAGATGAAATGCCTCAAAGAACATGGGTCTTGCGTCGGCCGCCATGAATCGGTATATTGAGTCTACTACATTGCTTATTGTATTCTACTTATCATACCCTTTCATTTGATACCCATGTCGAGGTGGTTGTGAAGAAAGTGGTAATTCGGCCTCTTGAGACGGCCGCCATGGATCTAAAGATATATTTTATATACTACATTGCTTATTGTATTCTACTTATCATACCCTTTCATTTGATACCCATGTCGAAGTGGTTGTGAAGAAAGTGGTACCCCGCCCTCTTGAGACGGCCGCCATGGATCTAAGGACATATTTTGTATACTACATTGCTTATTGTATTCTCCTTAACATACCCTTTCATTTGATACCCATGTTGAGGTGGTTGTGAAGAAAGTGGTAATCCGGCCTCTTGAGACGGCCGCCATGGATCTAAAGATATATTTTGTATACTACATTGCTTATTGTATTCTACTTATCATACCCTTTCATTTGATACCCATGTCGAGGTGGTTGTGAAGAAAGTGGTACCCCGCCCTCTTGAGACGGCCGCCATGGATCTAAAGATATATTTTGTATACTACATTGCTTATTATATTCTACTTAACATACCCTTTCATTTGATACCCATGTTGAGGTGGTTGTGAAGAAAGTGGTACCCCGCCCTCTTGAGACGGCCGCCATGGATCTAAAGATATATTTTGTATACTACATTGCTTATTGTATTCTACTTATCATACCCTTTCATTTGATACCCATGTCGAGGTGGTTGTGAAGAAAGTGGTACCCCGCCCTCTTGAGACGGCCGCCATGGATCTAAAGATATATTTTGTATACTACATTGCTTATTGTATTCTACTTATCATACCCTTTCATTTGATACCCATGTCGAGGTGGTTGTGAAGAAAGTGGTACACCGCCCTCTTGAGACGGCCGCAATGGATCATTTTAGTTTCAATAGCGTCATGGCCTACCTATTGTTTGACAGCTGCGTAATTTGAAATTTTCATTAAATGTAATGATTCAATTTAATGACAATTTTACATTTGTCAAACAATAGGTAGGCCATGAAGCTATTGAAACTAAAATGAAGTGAAAATTCCTAAATTACCATTTTTGTTTGGATTTTGCAGCTGTTTTTTTGGTTAAAGGTATAAAAAATAGCCTACGACCTATTCTCAGACCTACCAAATATACACAAAAAATTTCATGCAAATTGGTCAACCCGTTTCGGAGGAGTACGGTAACAAACACTGTGACACGAGATTTTTATAGATAGAGACTAGCTGGGACCCGGTGCGCCTACGCTGCACCCATAAGTCAATAGTAAACAATAAAAACCATCCATTGACTTAATATTTTTCGAGATATGAATTTTACACAGATGAAATGCCTCAAAGAACATGGGAATCGGTATATTGAGTCTACTACATTGCTTAGTGTATTCTACTTATCATACCCTTTCATTTGATACCCATGTCGAGGTGGTTGTGAAGAAAGTGGTACACCGCCCTCTTGAGACGGCCGCCATGGATCATTTTAGTTTCAATAGCGTCATGGCCTACCTATTGTTTGACAGCTGCGTAAATTTGAAATTTTCATTAAATGTAATGATTCAATTTAATGACAATTTTACATTTGTCAAACAATAGGTAGGCCATGAAGCTATTGAAACTAAAATGAAGTGAAAATTCCTAAAATTACCATTTTTGTTTGGATTTTGCAGCTGTTTTTTTGGTTAAAGGTATAAAAATAGCCTACGACCTATTCTCAGACCTACCAAATATACACAAAAAATTTCATGCAAATTGGTCAACCCGTTTCGGAGAAGTACGGTAACAAACACTGTGACACGAGATTTTTATAGATATAGATATACTAGCTGGGACCCGGTGCGCCTACGCTGCACCCATAAGTCAATAGTAAACAATAAAAACCATCCATTGACATAATATTTTTCGAGATATGAATTTTACACAGATGAAATGCCTCAAAGAACATGGGTCTTGCGTCGGCCGCCATGAATCGGTATATTGAGTCTACTACATTGCTTATTGTATTCTACTTATCATACCCTTTCATTTGATACCCATGTCGAGGTGGTTGTGAAGGAAGTGGTAATTCGGCCTCTCGAGACGGCCGCCATGGATCTAAAGATATATTTTGTATACTACATTGCTTATTGTATTCTATTTATCATACCCTTTCATTTGATACCCATGTCGAGGTGGTTGTGAAGAAAGTGGTACCCCGCCCTCTTGAGACGGCCGCCATTGATCTAAAGATATATTTTGTATACTACATTGCTTATTGTATTCTCCTTAACATACCCTTTCATTTGATACCCATGTTGAGGTGGTTGTGAAGAAAGTGGTAATCCGGCCTCTTGAGACGGCCGCCATGGATCTAAAGATATATTTTGTATACTACATTGCTTATTGTATTCTACTTATCATACCCTTTCATTTGATACCCATGTCGAGGTGGTTGTGAAGAAAGTGGTACCCCGCCCTCTTGAGACGGCCGCCATGGATCTAAAGATATATTTTGTATACTACATTGCTTATTGTATTCTCCTTAACATACCCTTTCATTTGATACCCATGTTGAGGTGGTTGTGAAGAAAGTGGTAATCGGCCTCTTGAGACGGCCGCCATGGATCTAAAGATATATTTTGTATACTACATTGCTTATTGTATTCTCCTTAACATACCCTTTCATTTGATACCCATGTTGAGGTGGTTGTGAAGAAAGTGGTACCCCGCCCTCTTGAGACGGCCGCCATGGATCTAAAGATATATTTTGTATACTACATTGCTTATTGTATTCTACTTATCATACCCTTTCATTTGATACCCATGTCGAGGTGGTTGTGAAGAAAGTGGTACCCCGCCCTCTTGAGACGGCCGCCATGGATCTAAAGATATATTTTGTATACTACATTGCTTATTGTATTCTCCTTAACATACCCTTTCATTTGATACCCATGTTGAGGTGGTTGTGAAGAAAGTGGTAATCCGGCCTCTTGAGACGGCCGCCATGGATCTAAAGATATATTTTGTATACTACATTGCTTATTGTATTCTCCTTAACATACCCTTTCATTTGATACCCATGTTGAGGTGGTTGTGAAGAAAGTGGTACCCCGCCCTCTTGAGACGGCCGCCATGGATCTAAAGATATATTTTGTATACTACATTGCTTATTGTATTCTACTTATCATACCCTTTCATTTGATACCCATGTCGAGGTGGTTGTGAAGAAAGTGGTACCCCGCCCTCTTGAGACGGCCGCCATGGATCTAAAGATATATTTTGTATACTACATTGCTTATTGTATTCTACTTATCATACCCTTTTATTTGATACCCATGTCGAGGTGGTTGTGAAGAAAGTGGTACCCCGCCCTCTTGAGACGGCCGCCATGGATCTAAAGATATATTTTGTATACTACATTGCTTATTGTATTCTCCTTAACATACCCTTTCATTTGATACCCATGTTGAGGTGGTTGTGAAGAAAGTGGTAATCCGGCCTCTTGAGACGGCCGCCATGGATCTAAAGATATATTTTGTATACTACATTGCTTATTGTATTCTACTTATCATACCCTTTCATTTGATACCAATGTCGAGGTGGTTGTGAAGAAAGTGGTACCCCGCCCTCTTGAGACGGCCGCCATGGATCTAAAGATATATTTTGTATACTACATTGCTTATTGTATTCTCCTTAACATACCCTTTCATTTGATACCCATGTCGAGGTGGTTGTGAAGTAAGTGGTACACCGCCCTCTTGAGACGGCCGCCATGGATCATTTTAGTTTCAATAGCGTCATGGCCTACCTATTGTTTGACAGCTGCGTAAATTTGAAATTTTCATTAAATGTAATGATTCAATTTAATGACAATTTTACATTTGTCAAACAATAGGTAGGCCATGAAGCTATTGAAACTAAAATGAAGTGAAAATTCCTAAAATTACCATTTTTGTTTGGATTTTGCAGCTGTTTTTTTGGTTAAAGGTATAAAAAATAGCCTACGACCTATTCTCAGACCTACCAAATATACACAAAAAATTTCATGCAAATTGGTCAACCCGTTTCGGAGGAGTACGGTAACAAACACTGTGACACGAGATTTTTATAGATATAGATATATATATACCTA
>CATLJY010000901.1:30504-56952 GCA_949987705.1 Thereva unica | reverse complement strand
AAAAACTTTGACACACGCTGAAAAGTTATAAGGCTTAACTTTTGTGAATAGATTGTGCCGGTTTTGTAATTTCGGAAAAATAATCGTAATTTATCTTTTATTATTGATATTAGGTTTATCTTCTTCAAGAAATATAGGCGTTAAATTCGCATTCTGTTTGAAGTTCCAGGTTGCCAGGTAACGGCTTAAAAAACAACGTGAACTGCAAATCGACGTTCTGCAGTTGTAAAGTGAGTACTGTATTAAATACAGTGGGCGGTAAGGGGTCGTCCATAAATTACGTGAGGCGTTTAGGGGAGGGAGGGGGTCGAGCCGAATCTCACCAAATCTCACGTGGGGGAGAGGGGGGGTCTCGGCAAATATCACGTAATTTTTTTTGTTTTAAAGAAACAGTGTAAAATGCCGAGAAAACTGGGTTAAATTAAGTCAAACATGTTTCTCCACTAAAGACCTCCATTCACTTACAGGCCGCCGGTAGGCAGTGGCCTGTCAGTCCAGGTCGACCAGCACGACTAAGCTTGACTCAGTCTAACTGAGGGGTGATACTTCAGGTACCCGCCAGACAGGTCGTGGCATGCAGATGAAGTCATGATTCTCTACAGACACACAGGTGAAAACGACTGCTTAACATAGCAGGTTATTAATTCAAGCGCAAAAATGTTCATGGTCTCAACGAAAGCTTCAAAGCGGCTCCAGCCTCACGTCGCGCCGTGAACACCCGCAAACAAGCGCAAACGCGAGTGTAGATGGTTTTCACGCTTAGCTCGCGCCTTGCTTTCTGTTACGAGTGGATACAGCGTGAATTCTTCCCCTCAATTCACGGCTCGAGAGTGAATAGAAGCTCAGATCTTCAGGCCCGAACTGACGATAAATCCGATTTTTGTCAGCTTTCTTGAGCTGTAGGCATTCTTGAACTTCAGGCCATACAGTTGGTGGCCGGTGATTGTATGGTAATACTTGGCCTCAGGGCTAAAACTTTCAGGCCACGGTCTGCCGGCGAACTGTGTGTAAATTGGGCCCTTAAGATGTGGGTAAGGTAGGACACACAACAAAATTACTCGATTGTTTAGCCTCTAAAGGCTAGTCAAACGCGCGACTCGTCGAATGCTGCAGAGTACGAGCCAAGTAATACTGAACCGCGAAAAGGCCATTAGAATTTAGTGCTACAAGAAAGCACATGCCGAATTTTAGCGTAATGAAATGTTGGGTGAGTGCTCACGTTTTGGTAGTTGTGTGTCCACCACAAGCAGAAAAGCAAGGAGGGCAAGCAGTCCGCATTATCAATTATCTCAAATAAAATCTTGTACCCAAACCCCCCCATTCACACAGATGACTTTTTACACACCTTTCACTAGATTTCACTACGGGTACGTACACGGATTTTATACGCGAGGGTCTTTCCTGCAGTTCTACATTCAAACTCTGTGCTTACGACCGTAATTTCGTATTTTTAATGTAAATACTATGGATTTTATAAAATTTGAAAAATCTCACGTGAGATTAAAGGGGGGGGGGAGGGGGTCGGGACAAATCTCACGATATCTCACCAAGGGGGAGGGGGGTCGAAAAATCGCAAAAATCACCTCACGTAATTTATGGACGACCCCTAAAGAAAAGTGACCGACGTGATTAGGAGTTTTTTATGTGGTAAGCTCAGAAAACACACGTACACGTACTAGAAGCTGCACATTAAAAGAAGGGAATCTCAAAAACGCTGTTTCCATGCGCAAAGTCACTCTGTTTGTTTGAAAACACAAATTACCGGCTCTGTGAATAAAGGTTGAGGTAATTAAAGCAAAAGATCATCAGTAATCAGCGGAATAACAACCCAATAACCCTTCCAATCAGAGTTGGCGTAAGGCTAATATCCTGACACGGAAAAAAGAATTATTACAAAAAAATTGGTACAGAGCCTCCTTTTAGGGTTCTTAATAGGGGGTTATAAAGTCTACCGATTTTCTATCCCGGGAAGCTCACTTTTTAAGGGTTTTAGGGTCAAAATATCAGTTTTAGGTTCTAAAAATCCGCTGGCAAGGTAGAATTCCTAATGAAGAGCTATGGCGCCGTGCCGGCCTAGAAAGCATAGACGACGAAATCAGGCGAAAGAAATGGAATTGGGCTGACCATATTTTGCGACGCGAAAAGGAGAATCTAGCCAAACATGCCCGGCGGAAGACCTAGAAAAACCCTATTAACAGAGGCCGCTACAACTGGAAAATCCTGATCGGAGCTGAGCTCTGTCGCACAAAACAGAGTCCGCTGGAAGGCAACTGTTCCCGCCCTATGTCCGATGAGGGATTAAGGGGAATAAGAAGAAGACGAAGGAGAAGGAGCAGTCTCAGAAATAATATAAAGAGCTCAGAAAAGACGAAAAGAGAATTCACAGACGAAAAAAGAAAGCCTGGAAGAAAAATCTCGTCTGTGAATTAGAGCAGTACAGAGAGAGATGGTTGCACCAGGCGCGGGAGTTCTACCAAAGAGTCCGCAGTATGACGCAATTCACACGACGTTGCATATACTGCAAGGACAAAGAAGGGATCCTAAAGGCATATTGGGGCGATGGGAAGAGCACTTTCATGAATTGCTAAATGGCGAGCTAACTCAGGATTCGGAGGCTCCACCAATATCTTCCGCCACCAAGCTTGGAAGAAGTTAACAGAGCCATAACCCGGCTCAAAAACAATAAGGACTCGTGAGCAAATGACATCCCAGCGGTTGGTTAAATATGGAGAGCCTATATTACACCAAGCGATTCATGAATTAATTGTGCAAGTATGGGAGCAGGAAGCGACGCCAGAAAACTGCAGAAAAGGCATCCTCTGCCTGGTACATAAAAAAAGAGATATTGCAACATGCACTAATTGTTGCGGTATTGTTGAGTACCATATTGTCATGAGCAAACGCCAGAACAAGAAAATAGCAATCTAGTCTTGTTCTTCTCTTGTTCTTGTTCAGTCTGTCTTGTTCTTGTTCTTGCAAGCATAAGTAAATCTTCTTGTTCTTGGTCTTTCTAAATGTGCAAGAACAAGAAGACTGCAAGAACAAGACCATTTTTGCTCATCACTATTACAAAGCACGCCAGAAATATCATAGGCCATTACCAGTGTGGCTTCAGCCTATGCAAATCAATGACTGATCAGATTTTCACCTTGAGGCAGGCTATGGAAAAATATCTAGAGTTTCAAAACTCAATTCAACACCTCTTCATAGACTTTAAAGCCGCCTATGATAGCATAGCCAGTGGTAGAACTCTACAAAGCCATGAGAGAGTTCGGCATCCCCAAAATACTGACAAGAATATGTAGGTTGACCATGACCAATGTGACAAGCCAAGTAAAGGTATTCGAATACTACCCAGATCAATCAACATCTATAAGGACTCCGACAACGGGGCGGTCTGGCTTGCCTCCTTTTCAACGTGGCGTTGGAGAAAGTGATCCGAGATTCGGGCGTGACATCAAGGGGCAGAATCCTCCCCAAGTGCACTAAATTGCTGGCTTATGTAGATGACATTGCCATCAGTGGAAGAACAACAACAGCTGTACAAGAAACTCTCACTCACCTACCTTCGGTCAATAGCATGGAACCAATAGCATGGAACCATACCATGGAGCATGGACGACTGCTAAAAGCCAACAAAGTTTGCTATAGTCTGTCGAGGCTCTTTAAATATAAGCATCTAACTATAACGTCTAAAATTTTACTATATAAGATGATGGTCTTACCGGTACTCACATATGCATCTGAAACATGAGTGGTTAGCACAAAGCACCCAAACCTATGAGAGGAAAATTCTTCGGATGATTTTTGGTTCCTATTTGAGGAAAGACGATTCCGAAGACTGCAATGATGAGATCTACGATGTTGTGAAGAAAATAAAGCTCGGGCAGGGTACATGCACGCTCAGACCTTAGGGATGCCGAACTGGATGACATCAGCTCAGAATCGGGGCAGATGGAGAGAACAGTTACAAGAGGCCCGGACCGGATCCTGGTTGTAGGGCCGTTAAAGAAGAAGAAGATTTTGTTCTCTATCTACTGTCAATGAATATGGTTTGAATATTTTTGCAGGGTCCTGCCCACAGGTTCTGCCTAGGGCCTCCAGATAATTAATCCGGCTCTAACTGTCCTATAGTGCAGACTATCAACAGACTATCAAGTTAAAATTAGTGATGAGCAAAATGGTCTTGTTCTAGCAGTCTTGTCTTGTTCTTGCACATTTTGCAAGAGCCAGCACAAGAACAAGACAGACTGAATAAGAACGAGACTAGACTAGTCTTGTCTTGCTCTTGCGTTTGCACATCACTAGTTAAAATCCTGAAATGGAAAATTCTAAGTACAGTACATATTTAGTTGGCCAATATTATCGAAAATAAATTCCGCATTAGAACGAAAGAAGAGTTTGAAGAAATAACGTTTGACGAAATAAATATAGTATAGTTGCTAGCTCGGAATTTTGGTGACAGGCAAGGAGGGAACAGAATAGTAGACGGACCTAGAAATACGTGGATTGATGTTATGCTAGAAGATTCACAAAAACTTCCCATTAGGAAATAGAGAGATCTAGCAAAAAATAGAGGCGACTGAAAGTAAAAACTTTAAGAAACCCGAGTCATACAGCGAATGCAGCTCCATTTAAGAAGAAGAAGAAAAACTGATGCAGGTAACTAAACTCCTAATAGGTGACTAAACTTTTAAAACCACTTTATAGCATGACTGCAAACAAATTGCCACTATATTAACCGTAGCACTTAAAAAATCTTTTATAAAAACTAATTAATATTTGGAGCGAATCGCTTTAGCTATCAAAAGGTGATTGACCAATAAAACGCCATGAAACGAAATAACTTTTGCGGTCTGCCATTTTGTTATCATGCACCGCAAATACAAACACACGAGACAGTCATGGTAGCCATTGGCTGTAATATCAAATGACGTTTGCTTACGTTCCGACCTCGTTGGAGTAGCAATAACCACAAGCCAGGACCAGAGCGAAATGCAGCAACAACACATATCCGACGAAAGACGTTACATTTATGGAATTTGTGCAAGCTGTGGCCACCAAATACAAAAATTGTCCTTCATAATGGCTTCTTCTGCTTTCCGTTGGTGTTCTATAAAAAGTTTCATGTTTCTCTCTTTTTATTCGACCTGATTTCATCTTATCCTTGGCTTCCCCAATGACTCCCCCAAGATCGCCAGAATATGTGGAAGGACCGAAAAAAACTCCTCGAGAAAATCCATTGGCATTAAGTGACATTAAGAGCAGCAGACGGCGAAGGGAAGCTGCATTGGTAATATACGAACAAAAAGTCAAAATACTCGGAGAAACATTAATGCCATATGATGCCAGCCGTTAGTATTACATTGAAACGACTTGAATCGACTGGCTACCGTATGTGGGGGTGTGGGCCCGCCCTCCACTAGCGCCGCTCTGCTGGGCAAGCCTGGGCTAAGGGAGCGAAATTTCGATCAAATATAATGGTTAGCACTTGGCTTGATTGTGGAGCCACACGGTCACACAGCATATAAGGCTGCCCGGGCGGCCATCCCCTTCCGGCCCTTATCGGAATGGTCTCATTACCTTCACGTTTGCTCTTTTAATTTTGTGCTATTCGCCCTAATTTGGCGACCGGCACAATGGATCCCTTCCGCGTAGTTTTCAGATACTTAAGGGACATGCAAAGGACCCCAGAATAGCTCGCCCTGCTCAGCCTCAAAGGGTTCTGCCAGGGATTAGGTCAGTTCATGGCCATCACAGGTGCCCCATGAACATGTGTAATTACCTCCCACCATGCCCCTGTTGAGCTTCCGTGACCAAAGGAAGCAATCAAAAGGTGATTTGCTCCTACGCCCGATGGCAGTCGAATAAACTAGGCGATTCCTTCTAAAATCCTTTCGCACACCTTCATACCTGTAATATAGCATAACGGTAAATTTTATTTGCCTGCAGTTATTTTTCCTGGGTGCAATTTCCACGAGCTGCACAATTTCTTAATAAAATTTTTATAACGGTTGTTACCAGGGGAAAGTATTTTGATCTTTTTGGATAGGGGTGCAGGACGTTGTTTGGTGGTGGGGGGCAAAACTAGGAAGTAGTCATAAATTTTCAACTAATGGTGGCTGGACGTGTATGGCGGGTATCAGGAAGGAATTGGTCAATAATTTGCAAAGAAACTTTTATTATATCCCCTGGCCTTAGTTTAGAAACGTCTTAACGACTGAAACCACTTAAGGTAATGTTGATAACTTGGTAACAGGCAATTTCGGACAGGTAAGTTATTTTCATTCATGTGAGCACTTTTTTTAAAATGTGAGATTTTGATAAATTGAAGCTAGAAATGGCGCTGTTAAATAGTAATATTACCATAAGGACTTGTTTACCGCATGTTCTTTTGCTTGAACGTAGAATTTGAATATAAATGACTGCATCGGATCGGATAAGTTTGTACTGGTTTTTGTATTCAACTATTATTAAAAGAAAGAAGCTCAACCTGATCTCAATCTGTATGCCTGATCTATATATCATGCAGCAGGCAGCCTGCGCTCTGCGGCTACAAGAAGCAGGTTAGTGGTAGAGCAGCCATATGGGCCCAGCAGTGTATAGAAGTTTTCAAACGCCGTGACACAAATAATTTGAAGAGTTCTGCGCACCTCGTTGCCCAATTTCATAAATTTTGTTCTATCATTTCCCCTCTTTTAACTTAAAAAGGCAACAAACGCAGAAAAAACTCAACAAAATAATTTGGGAAGGGATGTGTGCATGCCGGATGAATAAAGTTAAGTAATCTTCATATGTATTGAGCAGAGCTTTTAAATACATGTAAAACTCCTGCTCAACCAAGTCAGTTTATCCATCGTAATAAGCATAATTTTACTATAATTATGCTAAATATTTCTCATCCCTAAATTTAAAATAAATTAAAAGAATTGCTGGAAAAATTTCTTTTAAAGATATGAGCATTTTCATTCATAAATTGAGAGTTCTCCGCAGCCGCAAGCAACACAACCTCCCCAGGCAGAAGTGCGCTTGCGACTGGCGGAAAATGTCAAAAATCTAGTAATCAAAGTGATAAAAACACAAATATGGTATTTTTTAGTAGAAATTACTACAAATAATTTCTGTGGCATATGTGTAAAATATAAAAACCTTAAAATAAAAAAATATATAAAAACGGGTGTTTTTCAGTCATAATTTGTAAATTTTTTAAATAATCATTGAAGTCCCAGAAAGATACACCTCCCGGTAGCAATACGCAGTCGCGACTGATTACATGGCAGCAAGTGATTTTATAGGAGGAGTTAACTGAAGCTTTTGTCTGAGCTTTTAAAATTTTTTAAGAGCTTAGCTGGGGAACATGCGCGGGATGTCACGAGGTTTGAAAACAACTATACTGCTCTCTCTACTACTGGGAATAGTAGCTGGGCCACTTCGAATTTATGATCGAGACTTATAAATTCAAATTTTTCGGGCACAATTGTGTCATGTCCCGGTTAGCTGTATGTAGGTTGTTCAAGTGTTGGAAACTTTGAAAATCTTGACTACTTTGAAAAACATTGAACATAGTATATCATGAAGCTCTTCAAACAATCGGTTAAGAATTGATCAACAAGGTTTTTTTGGAAAGACGGTATGGGAAGCGGAAATGTGGGATTTATAAACAATGGATAAGAGTTAAAGAAACCCTCGTGCTGTGGTATAGACCTGGGCATTGCATGGTCATCCGAATTTGTCATACTCAAAAAAAAAACTGCTTTCTTGACCTAGAGCATCACACCAGGCAAGACAATACGAGCTTTGGATAATTGGAACGATTCGCCCGAGCAGGTTATGTTAGGTTTATTTCTTTTTACCCCGGCCAATTTCTCTTCGATCGAGATCATTCTAAGCTTGTGCTTTATTTCCATGGTAATGCGGGTGTAAGTGTGTTGTGGACGGTCCAATATGTGATACAATAATGTTTATTTTTATTTTTATTTTATTTTATTTTATTTATATATTTGGTAGAGTACACAAGATTACAATCTTTTAGAGTACATTTAACAAATGGTAAATAATCCTAAATTCTTACAACTAGCTTAAGATAGAAGAGCGAAGAATTTGAAAGAAGTAAAAGAGAAGAAAGAAGAAACGAAAGAAATAGGTAAGGACAGTAGAGTAGTAGTACTACTGTGGAGCTGGAAGAGAAGCTAAAAAAATAGATGCCTGCTTTTTGAACATCGTGGCTGTGCTGATTTTTTGGATGGATAGAGGAAGTCTATTCCAAAGTCTAATCGCATGCACAAAGAAGGAACGACTACCAATCAAGGAACGATGGAAAGGGATAAGCAGCTTGAATGACCTCAAGGACTGCATGGGGATAAGGAAGTCAGCGAGGTAGCAAGGACATTTAGAATACAAAATTTTATGGAGAAGAGTTAGTGCCATGACATTGAGAAAATGAAAGATCCCACACCCCAATAGTGAATTTTGCACGTCCGACACATGATCAGATCTACGGAGGTGATAAACAAATCTCAGACAATCATTGAATGCGATCCTGAGTCGATGATGACAGGACGAATCAAGAGACAAATACACAAGGGCGCCGTAGAGAAAATGCGGCAGAATAAGTGATTTCACTAGCTTGGCACGGATAGAAGGTGAAAGCAGATCCGCGAACAGCCACAGTTTTCGCAAGGTACCATATATCTTGGACAGCATGAAGGAAACATGATTACAACAGGAAAGCTTACAGTTAATAAATATCCCAAGGCTCTTGACACAATCAACAACAGGAATAGGAACATCATCTACTAATAGATTAGGACTATATTCAGAGGATATAGGACGATGACTTATAAGCAGTACTTGGGATTTAATTGGATTAAGTTTTAGGAAATTATTGGAGCTCCATTCACTGATTCGAGATAAAATATTATTCATATCGGCAGTACAGGGAACAATGTCACTAGGAGGAAATGATTTGTACAGCTGTAGATCATCAGCATACATATGAAAAGAACAGCCGTCAATGACAGAAGGAAGATCATTGATGTATAGGGAAAAAAGAAGAGGACCCAGTATCGAGCCTTGAGGCACACCCAGACGCACCGGCAGAAGAGAGGATGTTCTGCCATTGTGACGAACACATTGAAATCTATCAGAAAGAAGAGAGGAGAAAAGACGCGTGGCGGAGGAAGAGAAATGATAGAGTTGATTAAGTTTGGACAACAGGAGCGGATGCACCACCGAATCAAAAGCCTTAGAGAAGTCAAGCAGAACCAATAACGAAATTTTACCCTGATCAATCGCAGCCCTAAGATCAGTTGTAACCCTCAACATAGCAGTCTCACAACTGTGCGATTTTCGAAAGCCAGATTGATAGATAGAGAGAAAATTATTACTAGATGGCCCATCACTTGAGTAAAAATAATTTTTTCAAAAGCTTTAGGGAGGAAGGGTAGGATGCTAATAGGACAAAAGTCAGATATATCAGATGGCGACCGTATTTTGGGTAAAGGAACCACAATGGCTTTTTTCCAGAGCAAAGGGAATTCAGATGCAGTGAGGCAATAGTTAAAAACATGCGTGATAGGTTCAGCAATTAGGGGAGACAGGATTTTGAGAAAACGTGGAGAAATTCCATCAAAGCCGATACTGTTCGAGGAGATAGACAGAAGAGACTCAAGAACTTCGAAAGAATCAACACAGCGGAAGTAAAAGCTACCAGGACTGAGCGAGTCAGAAGAGGAGGAGTTAGAGAAAGAGAGACGATCATATCTCGGGGGAGAGAGTATGAATGATGAGTTGAGGAGCTCAACATCAACATCAAAAGGGTCAGATACAGAAGAATGAACTCCAAGTGAGCGAAGGTTAGACCAAAGTCGTTTCGGATCTAGGTTAGGATTAAGCTTGTTAGCATAGAACTCACGTTTAGCAGCTTTGACTTTGAGGTTGATGCGATTGCGAAGCACTTTGTACTCAATTAAGTAATTACGAATTTTAGTTCTACGGTACCGCCTGTACATAGACTCGCGCTGGATTATCAGATCACGAATCTCACGTGAAAACCATGGACAAAGAGAAGAGGTTTTGAGTCTGCGGGTGACAAGCGGTACACATTGGTCGTACAATGATTGGATGAAGGAAGACAAGATAGCAACCTTATCGTCGACAGAGGTAGAGATATAGATGTCATACCAAGGTAGAGAAGAAACAGCACTAAGAAGCCGCTCAGGATTGATGTTGCTGTAGTCACGGTAAGAGAAAGAAGAAGGCGAAGAAGAAGGTTGGAATGAGAAATAGATAGAGAGAAAAAGGATGTCATGGTCAAGAAAACTAGGAGGAGAAATTTGGTTGTGTCTTATTACAGAGCTGACGGACGTAACGGCGAGAGTATCAAGCAATGATGGATTACGACAATTCATAAAAGTTGGGAGTTTATTTAAAACATGAAGATCCAATGACTCAAACATATAATTAAGACATTTCACCTGACCATTTGATTTTAACAAGTTAACATTGAAATCACCAGCAACAACTAGATTCTCATACTGGCGAGAGAGATTAGCGACAGCAGTATGGAATTCAGCAGCAACCACAGGATCAAATATAGTGGGAGGACAGTATACACTTATGACAGCACATTTATCAACGGAAGATTTTAATTCCACAGCAACAAATTCAAGTGGAGAATCATTAGATTTACAAATCACTCTAGAGGAAAGCACACAAGAAACATACACTGCAACACCACCTCCAGAGCGACCAGCACGGTCATTTCGATGGATAGTGAAGTCAGAAAGGGAAACGTACGAGGAGGGAATTTCGGGATTTAACCACGTTTCGCTAACAACTAAAACATGATTTTTAGGACAATCAAGCAAGTTTCTGAGCTCATCCATTTTGTTTTTTAAACTTCGAGCATTAAACACAATAATATTCAGCCCAGAAGAGGAAGAGGAGAGGATATTGAGGAGTGTTCCCTCGTTGTGCATACGACTAGGAGACCCACTCATGCGTTATACATAGAGAGCACAGATCCACGTGACCACAAGCAGACAAGAAAGATGAAGGCGTAAGAAAGAGAGGAAGAAGAGAAAAGATAAAAAATAGGCAACATAGATCAAGTTACAAAATAAAGATAAAAAGTAATTAAAACTAAATGTAGGCATACAGCCGGGAGCGCCGAATTAAAATGTTCAGAGAGCACGAATTCAGGAGGAGCTCACTGGCTCATATCGTCGTTGTCAAACCAATATCTGCTATGTGCAAAAAGTATAACTTTGACACATCTCGTCCAATTGATAAAATCGTCTCTCTAATCGAACCATGCCTTAACGAAAAGTATTATGGTTTCAGAACGGGGCGTTCGACCATCCCAAACCTTATGATTCTAATCCCTGAACTGCTATGTGCTATGGAGAACGGTCATTTAAATTGACCCTGTTTTACACTGATTTCAGCAAGGCTTTTGATCGGAGTATCAAGTCCTGCCCTTGCATGGATTAAATTATATTCGAATGAAAAGACATAGATTGTCAGATTTCAAGGATGTTTGTCAGAAGAAAACGATGTAACTTCCGGTGTTCCACAAGGTAGTCATCTAGGTCCGCTTTTATTCAATATACATATTTATCTCAGTAGTCTCCTAGACTACAAAATATCCCACATCTATTTTACGCAGATGACCATAAAATATATATAATGTTATAAAATCCTAAGTTGAGGTAGTTTTCTTATTTTAGTCGAAATTGAATGCATTATAAGAAAGGTGCACTTTAAATAAATTGCAACTTAACACCAGCAAATGTCACGCAGTTACCTTCACCCGTAGTAATACTGCACAACCCCAGTGCTTTAATGTCAACGGCAAAGCACTGGATCATGTCGATCACATTACGGATCTAGGTATCATTCTAGACAAAAAGTGCAGTTTTAATTTGCACTACGACAATATTACTTCCAAAGCCAACAAGCTTCTTGGCTTTATAAATAGAAGGGCTAATGAACTTAACAATATTTTGGTGACAAAAAACTCTTTTCTGTTCACTTGTCCGCTCAATTCCTGGATACTCATGCCCTATCTGGGAACCTATACTAGAAATAAGAAGCGAAGGATTGAGATATCTTCTTTTTGCTCTGAGAAAGTTATGCGACCCGCGTGATTATTAAAACCTACCACCCTATATGGAATGGCTTAAGTTTTTGGAGGTCATTCGCCTATCTTGTAGAAGAAAGTTGCTTATTTCCTGCTTTTCCTTAAACGTCCTAAGCGATAATATTAAAGTTCAGTTTTTTTTTTCGGTAGAATCAGATTCAATGATGTAGTTCGACACACTAGACATACGAAACTGCTAAAGGAATATTCACATCGCACCGAGTGGCTTGGAGCATGACATTTATAAAAAACTATAAAAAGAGCAGGTGATAGAATTGAGCCTTCCGGCACACCGCCAGATGTGATGTGGGACTTTGATTAACCATCCAATTTCTTATAATATATTTCTGCACTAATGAACGGATCCAATTTAGCAATTATTTTTACTATTTATTGCACCAAGGGGCTTGAATTACAATTTCTTTAGATTATGGTGGTTCAATTTGCTTGTGAATAGAATTGTATAGAATAAGCAAGTCTGTACAAATCTAGATATATTTGGGGGGAATATTTCGCGTACTTGTGGGGGATTGTGCCTTTTGCTGTGACATCTGAATCACAGATCTCTTCAAACACCAAGTTTGAAAGGAGCCAGGCCACATCATCCCCTTCTCGGAAGCCATTATAGATGTTAATAGGTCTGGAAAGTGCTCCAGTATCAGGGAGAATAGCTTTTGCAATATAATAGACAAAACACCTCTTCTTGCAGTCTTTAAAAATCGGTTCTGGTTCGCGCACTTGAACAATCAGTTAATGAATCGCTTGCTATAGTGTCTTGGCACGTTCGGGTTATTGTCATTGTGTTATAATGGAAATTGGAAGTTCCATGACTAAAAATTTCAAATCAATGACTTCAGAAACAATTTCGCACATGGAATAAAGAAATCAAAATAAAACTACCTGGCTGAATAAAAAAATTAAAAATCGACTGAATTAGTCTTTTACTGAATATCACTACAAAATCTCTGCAAGGTAAATATAAACTAGAATACTTTATGTAGTCATACTATAGCATTTGTAGTGAAACTTACGAACAGTAATACTTTTAAAGATTTCATCTAATACATTACTTCTTAGCATTACCAGGAAATACTCAAATTTAATGTAACATACACACGTAGAAATACAATCTAAAAGTGCTTTTATGGAATTTCCTCAACACCCGCCTGCCTTAAGAAAAATTGTGAGCATTTCGCATTTATTATGTTATGTGCCTTCAGGAAATTACAACAAAAAATTCTAAGAAGCGTTTTGCAAATGTTCTTTACATTGCTATTATGTTTGTCAAAGGAAATATTGATGAAATTGTATCTAAGAAAAGTTCAGTCTTCCTATTAAAAATGCTCATATTTGTAAAGTAAATATTTTTATTCACATTAAAATTATTATGAAATTTCTCCAAAGATAAAGATTTTCAAAAATAAAGTCTGTGAAAAATTTGTCGGGCAGTTGCCAGATAGATGGCGTCAAATTCAAATAACACACACAATTGGCGAATCCATATTTACAAAGTACAAAACTTCAAACAATATGTATGTGTCAAAATTTCCTCACTTTTAGCTTTTAGTGCAGGCGCAAAAGTGAGGCAAAATGCCAAAAAGCTGGCCAAAAGTCGAAAAATTGAAGTTCGATTTTCGTACTTTTTGCCTGATAAATATCTAGTAGGAGACCCCTGCCACACATTAAACCAGTTTATGGCGGTCAGGTGTCCTTTGTCTCATCGCAGGATCAGTGCAAAAGTGACCGTTGCAGCAAGTGATTGTGAGAATTTTTAAGCCCTTGTCGAAGTTGCTATGTATTTGTTGTGCTTATTATTTTACAGTGGTAAAAGTTATTTAATTTAAAAAAAATGGATTCTTCTCCTCAAGGTATGTAGAAAACATTTCTTTAAGCAATATTGTCTATTTTTATACCTGTGTAATTAATTAATTAATGAAAGACAGTGAAATTTTTAACTTCCCAGTATAGGAAGTTATTGTAATCGGTCCGAAAATCGAAATCGAAAATTTCAACGTATATTCATCTTTCAAGGTCCCAGGAGCATTTTGAGCAAAAAATTGGGAGGAAGTATGTGTGTGTGTGTATGTGCGTACGGATGTGGTCATTTTTTCGTGCACGATATCGCGCGAACCAAAACTGATATCGACTTCGTTGAGGTGTTGTTCGAAGCGTATTAACCGAAATATGATCTGAAAAGATTTTCATAAAATTCGGTCGAGCCGTTTTTCTGTTTAAGCGGCGTAAGTGATTTTTGTACCTGCACGATATGGCCCGAACCACAAAAGATATTGACTTACTTGAGGTGCCGTTCGAAGCGTATTAGCGACAATATAATCTGAAAATATTTTTATAATATTCGGTCCAGCGGGTTTTGACGTGACAACGTCTTATAAATCGGTGCAGCTAGAAGGCATTTACGAAAAACATGTCACACTCAGATGCTGACGTCCATTCACAATGAACGACGTACGGTAAGTTTTCGTCTACTGAGTATGTCATGAAATAGTAAAGTGATTAGATTAATGTCATTTACAACAATCACATTTAAACACAATTAAATTAACATTAATTAAATGACAGATTATTTATAACTTGAAATAAGGTTTAACGATATTACAAATCTCGAGTTTAGATTGTGTTTAAACCTCTTCAACATTTGTTACAATCGTTACACTCAAAATCACAACTCACTTAACAACGCCTTCATAGCTTGTGCGAGCACCGGTAAAGCAGCAGCCCCTCTTGGTGGAACGACAGTTCACTCAGCGTTTCGTATCACAACTTCTAGAGTTCAAAAACTTCTATCCACCGAAACGTTGCAAGCCTATAGAAATATGTTCGTTGGCGTGAGAGATGTTTTCATCGACGAGATCAGCATGATGAGTGCCGCTATACTCGGTAAAATGAATTACCTACTGCAGCAGATTACCGGTGTTTACGACCAACCATTTGGAGGCATTTATGTGATCTTGTGCGGAGATTTTAGACAGCTACCACCGGTACGTGCCCTTCCGTGTTACGCAGTTCCAGGCAACCAACAGGGTGGAACTGTACTGTGGCAAAGCATCAAATACTTTCCACTGGTACGTGTTGTACGACAAACTGACGAGCGGTTTTCCACGATTCTCACCAAAATTGGAAATGGACTTAAACTAAGTCTCAATAACATTGCACTTATTGAGTCCAGGCACAAGAGCGAATCCTGGTGCAAAGAGAACGTTCCCAACGCTGTTCGGTTGTATTACAGTAACAAAGAAGTTGAATCTTACAATCGAAGTGCAATTAACAACGCACACAACTGTATCACCACTGATATTATGCTTGGATATTCAGATAATTCTGAAAAGCGCCAGTATCATGGGCAACTTCACAAGATGTCGGTTTCGGAGACGGACGGATTGCCATACATGTTGCCATTAGCAGAAGAGTATCCTTACATGATTACCTCTAACATCGATGTTTCGGATGGATTGGTTAACGGTGCTATTGGAACCTTGCGACACATCGAACGTCAACCGGCCAACGCAGATGACCATTTTGCCGCAGCAGGTCCATCGACAAGCACAACTTTGCCGCCAACCAAAGATGTTATCATCACTCTTTGGTTTGAGTTCCCAGACAAAAATACGGGTGCCAAAGCCAAAATCAAATGTCGACCACATGTGCTTAGCAAACCAAATACTTTGTCCGTCGATTGGGTACCAGTGTACAAAAAGATTGTTAACATTACACTGTCTAAATCAGTGAAATGCAAACGAAAACAGTTTCCATGCGTGCCTGCTTGTGCCATTACGATCCACAAGTCCCAAGGTGGGACATTTGAAGTCATCGTTTATAAGTACTCTCCCAAGCAACCACAACAATTGGTGTATGCGGCCATGAGTCGCGTAACGAGTATCAACGGCTTGCACATCATTACGGACAAGGATTCTTGCTTCAATTTCAAACATGGTCGACAAGGAAACGACTCAGACACTACGCGAGATATCCGCGATGAATACAATCGACTTGGTCGACACCCTCTCAACACAATCACCAAAAAAGCAGTAAAATTTTGTGATGACGCTACCGACGCTGGACAAACTATCGTGACGAACATCAACTGTCAAAGTTTAAGCGCCCACTCCATGGACATGGAAACGGATATAGTGATACCAAGATCTGACTATTAAGTACTGATCGAAACGTGGATGCCAGACAATCGTAAACCAGTTCCAATCAAGGATTATGAGTGCATATCCAGAAAGAACAATCAAACAAACTCAGATACCAACGCAGCTGGTGGAGTAGCGATCTATCGCAAATTATCATCGACATCTACAGCAAAAGTAGTCCAAATTGCGATTACAGACGCAGCTCGTCACATCGTAACTGCAGGTGACATGTGCTTGGCTGAAGTTACTTGCTTTACCGCTGATACTATCTTCAAGTTTGTGCTCAGCGCTGTATATATTCATCCAGGAGCTAGGTTGCAGGACATCGGAATGTTACTATCCCAAGGACTCAATCCGTATGTTCACAAAAGCCGGTCCGTGCATCCGTTCCTGGAAGTTGATTATAGCATACCAGTCCTTCTGTGTGGTGATTTCAACACCAATGTGAAGACTGACGACAGGTTTCTCAAATTCATGAAAGATATGTACAATCTCGAATGCGTATCAGATGTTTCTAAGTCAACTACATTAAAAGGAACAATCATCGACTTGACTTTCGCAAGGCACATCACAATGGAAACACTTCCTTTCATTTCATATTTCTCATATCATCGTCCTATCCTTAACAGAATTACCCAGATTAAAAACAGTTGAATTTCAGTATAGAGAAGTTCAGAAAGAGAAGACGTTGTCACGTAAAAACTTCGCCCGTATATGGACTTTACAGGCAACCAGATTTTTTGGTTTAAATGACTTAAGTGATTTTTGTACCTGCACGATACCGCGCGAACTAAAAACTATATCGACTTCATTGAGGTGCCGAAAAACATTAATACATCAATTTTATATACATTTTCGTCATCCTAATCTTGTAAGTGCGCACATTTAGTTTGACATTTTAGCGAAAATATTGATAAACAATTGTGACAAATTCTCGGTATTATACATATATTCTATATTGCCTATTGTTCATTTATTATTAAAATATCCAATCATAATATTCAACATCCATCATACTGGGAAGTTGATCGTGTGGACCGAAAGGGTCGAACCCACATCCCAACTAGTTATTATTTTTGCTAGAAAATCTTTTGTTAAAGAAGCCCTACAAAAAAAGTCTCGTTAGGTCCCGCTTTAAAATTTTTTTTAATATGTTCCTTAAACAGTTCTACACAAAATACAAACAACAAAAATTGAGACTTTTTGCGATCTTTTAGTCGTTGGACGTTTTTATTTAAAAAGTGCATCATTTTATGGTTTATTCCCTTCCCTTACTTGTGTATAAATAACCTTTTTATGTATTCATAGTACATATGTATGTTATGTATGTATTATATAATATATTTATATAAATATTGTTTTTATAAATTGCTCCATAAAATTTTTCGGAATGTTCTTTATATTTGTTGAGTTCGGACACAGTAGGAGGTAAATTAAGTCGAAAAAAGCGAAATAGCGGAAATGATTGGGTACAGGCTAAAATAATAATTGTGGCACAGAGCTTCCTTTAAGGGTTCATATAAGGGGATAAAGTCTACCGATTTTCTACCCTTCATCTAGAAGTTTTAGGGTCAAAATATCAGTTTTTTTGTAAATACATGTTAGATGGTAAGTGTTATCATAAAATAGTGTTAAAAAATTTGTATATTATACTACTATTTGCAAAAAAATGTTCTGAATTTTCCGTTTTAAAGAATTAAAATACTCGCATCCACTTATTTGCGACTTGTAAAGATTATGAGACGTTCTTCATTACCTTTTCTTAGACTACATGGTTAATATTTTCAGTAGTGATTTCCGCCGCTAAATTCGAAATCAGCGACCCGAAAAACCCCCGCATACCAAGTTTTGTAGAAATTGAAGGATATTTCACTACATTTAGTCATTAATTTTCGCCATTTTGAAGCCGCCATCTTGTTTATGAAAAAATGGACACTAAATTCGTAATCAGCGACCCCAAAAACCCCCGTATACCAAGTTTTGTAGCATTTGAAGGATATTTAACTACTTTTGGTCGCCATTTTGAAGCCGCCATCTTGTTTATGGAAAAATAGACACTAAATTCGTGATCACCGACCCCAAAAACCCCCGTATACCAAATTTCAAATTAATTGGTTAATGTTAAAGACTTTTGGATAGCTTTTCGGCGTTTAGGTCGTGCAGCGTTGCAACTTTTGTGCCTCTTTACTAAAGCGGGTCAAGTTCTGTGAGAAAGAAGAAATAGGTTAAGTGGCAACAAAGTTTCACAGATACTATTTTTCAACCTCTATATATAACAAGTAAAATATTTTCGTGTTATTTTCAAGTTCAGGATGTTTCATTTAAAATCTGTGAATATGTTTTTCCTTATACAGTTTAGATAAATTTTAAAGAATATTTTTGTAATTTACATTCATAGGCACGATAATTAATATTCCCATACACTCATTCATCATTTATCGTATCCCCTCTTTCGCAAACGCAATAGATCTACCCGCATCCCAACATTTGCAATTCACTACGTGACGTGCTAGCAATACAATGGCACCTAGCCTCACTCAATTGAAGTGAGACATTGTACTGGTTCAAAAGGAAAACGAGGCTCCTCTTACGAACTCATTTTATAATCGTGTCCTACCCAACACTAAAACAACGATCGGAATTTGAATTTAAATTTGAATTTGAATTTGAAGGCCGAAACACATCTAGGCTGGCTTTAAAGCACACCTCTCAAAGCTTTCCTTGATGCGAGCTGCAGAGCCGTCCGCGGAATTCGTAAAACACAATCAGTCCAGCTGATGACAGCTGTCAAATTTGCTAACGAATTGTGATTCGTAAAACGTGTAAAATTTAAAAATCATTTAAATAAAATAAAATTAGTTGGTCAGTTTTCATTGTTATTTTAAATATGACATATATGTAAATGTTGTAAATAAAATAAAATTTGTTGACTTTTTTTAATTTTTATTTGTTCAAAGTGAAATTTTATAACATTTTTTATTTAATTCCTTTAATTTTTTTTAATATGAATTCGCAAACAAAATGCCAACCTCAAAGTTCAACTGTCAAAAGCAAACTAGAGCCTCGGCCGAATTCAAATTCCAACATTGCCGGAATTCCGACAGAGGCGAGCCTTGCGGCCATCTTTGCCAAGGCCTGAATTTGCGAGATAAGCTTTAATGTGTTCAATCCCATTTGAACGCATAGGTTGGATATGCTTGCAGCCAACTTTGGGCTTGGATGTGTTCAAAGCACGCCTGGATGTGTTTCGGCCCTGAATTTGAATTTGAATTTGAATTTGAATTTGAATTTGAATTTGAATTTGAATTTGAATTTGAATTTGAATTTGAATTTGAATTTGAATTTGAATTTGAATTTGAATTTGAATTTGAATTTGAATTTGAATTTGAATTTGAATTTGAATTTGAATTTGAATTTGAATTTGAATTTGAATTTGAATTTGAATTTGAATTTGAATTTGAATTTGAATTTGAATTTGAATTTGAATTTGAATTTGAATTTGAATTTGAATTTGAATTTGAATTTGAATTTGAATTTGAATTTGAATTTGAATTTGAATTTGAATTTGAATTTGAATTTGAATTTGAATTTGAATTTGAATTTGAATTTGAATTTGAATTTGAATTTGAATTTGAATTTGAATTTGAATTTGAATTTGAATTTGAATTTGAATTTGAATTTGAATTTGAATTTGAATTTGAATTTGAATTTGAATTTGAATTTGAATTTGAATTTGAATTTGAATTTGAATTTGAATTTGAATTTGAATTTGAATTTGAATTTGAATTTGAATTTGAATTTGAATTTGAATTTGAATTTGAATTTGAATTTGAATTTGAATTTGAATTTGAATTTGAATTTGAATTTGAATTTGAATTTGAATTTGAATTTGAATTTGAATTTGAATTTGAATTTGAATTTGAATTTGAATTTGAATTTGAATTTGAATTTGAATTTGAATTTGAAATTGAATTTGAATTTGAATGTCGATCCTCGACGATTTTGTTACTATTCACCGTTTGGAAGATTGGCGGGAGCTCGTCCTTCACGAAAACTGAGTGCTCAGAGGTAAGAAAGCTGCGTCCACCTTGTCATTTAGCTGATGAACAAATAAAGTTGTCGTTGGGACACCAAAAATAAAATGTGTTTAGGTCAACTTGTAAAAGTTTGCCATCCTCGATAATTCTTTTATGACGGTAGAGCTTAATGTCATCAGCGTAATTAAGGATTTTGCAGCTCTTTAACAAGGCAACAAAACTGTGATCGAGAGTAAGTGGTGGTCGCTTTCGTAAGGAACCGTTCATAGGTAGTGCACATCCTCGTCATTTGTACGGTCTACACGTGAGTCACACAAGCACAGATCCAGACATGAACCACCTCTGGGATACGACTGCATGTCTGTAGCGAAAAGTGTTCTTACTTCTGTAGGATTGTCATCTTTGTCGATGGTGGCCTATTTACTCTACCCTATGCTTCGTGTTTGGCGAAGTTTGCCTAAAAGTTGTGTTTTTATTATACATTCTACAAACTTATTAAAGGATTTCTACAGTAGCTGGAAAGTTGTTTTCGTTTGAAAGTTTCGTTTGTGGAGTTGTCAAAATCTGCACGGAAATGGTTCACAGAAATGCTTTGTAAAAGACATGATAGACCAAAGAACATCTGCGATGCGTTGCTCACTCACGGCGATATCGAATCATTTCTGAAGGCCTCATAATCGTGATAAAAAATTGGGTAATGGATAACAATAGGATGCGTCAAAGATCGCAGCCAGTCAATGCTGAGCTGTCGCAAGCGTTTGCGAAACCAGCATTGACTTCGAATAAGGTGATGTTATGTGTCTAATTAGACCGACAGGGAATCGTTCACTGTGAGGTACATGCAGTTGGCCACACGATTGATTCTCAGCTCTACTGTGGCCAACTAGAAAGATTACGCCAGGCACCGAATAGTATGGAAGGGTGTTTTCTTCCATTTCCACAACGAAGAATTAGTTTGAGAAGTTTAGATATCCAACGTGCATAGTCCAGACATAGTACCCTATGATTATAAGTTATTTGGATCTCTGCAACAGAACTAACTCAATGGCGGGCCTTGGTATGGACTTGGTCTAGGTAGTTTTGGATGGGTGTATGTGAAATACCCTCGTGGAAAAGTTGCCGGGGCCAAAACTAGCTCTAACAGGGTAAACTATTTTCCTAACTAGCCCTGATTCTGCAGACTAGCTAGCTACAGCTAGGAACGTAACGCAGGGCATTGGCCAGAGCTAGTCATGATTCCCTAATAGGGCTTTGTGTAGAATACCTTGTTAGGGCTTTAACTTCGTAGTCCTCCTAGAGTCGATCGGGCTATGAATATCTAGCCCTGTTTGAATATTTTTAAACGGCTGTTTATCTAGCTAATTTTTATTGGGTATGAAATATTTTTATTGGAAATAAAACTAAAAACGAACTGATTTGATTCGATTTAAAAATCGAATTCAATTAAAATTGAAAATATATTAAAAACAAGTCATAATTCATATTCGATAAAGCGAGAAATGAACAAAATATCTAAATAAATAATCGTTTGTCAGAATTGAAAATATTTTTGAATCGAATTATAAATATTATTTTAGCCCTAATGAGGCATTCTAGTATGACCCCGTTTAAAACTGATCTGTAAAATATTATTTCAGCCTTAAAAAGGCATTCGAGTCAACCCCAGATCAGAACTGACCTTGTGAATATTTTTTTAGCCCTAACAATTCTTTCTAGTTTTGCCCCGATTAAGGCTGATCTTGAAAATATTGTTTTAGCCCTGACAAGGCATACCAGTCGGCCGCGCCCCTGGCTAGAACTGAACTTGAGAATACTATTTCAGCCCTAACAAGGTTTTCTACTTGGCCCCCAATTAAAACTGATCTTGAAAATATTTTTTCAGCCCTAACAAGGCTTTTTAGTTAGCCCCCGAGTATATCAAGCTAGGAATGAACTTTTTCAGCCCTAATAGGGAACCCATGTTACGCCCCGTATAGATCTACAAAGGCTTAAACCAAGGTTTCCTTATTAGGGAAAACCATGCTTAATCCTACTAGGGCCACGTTACAAACATGGCACGCCGTTCTATTTCTACCAGGGTAATAACACGTATTGGCGTTGTCAGCTCACTGCTTTGCTTCTTTCGGACTAGAGCCTGCTGTCCGAACTTGGACTCAATGAAAGAACTGTTGACAGTACAAAAAGCCTCTAAGAGATAGTCTTTCGTACAAAAAAGAGTAGATATATTATTTTCAACCAGAAACTTCCGAAGTTCTTCACCGATGGCACCACTACTTTGCCGAAAAAATGGCGAAATAGTGTGACAAGTTCTTTTTCCTTTTCTACATAAGTCGATCTAATCAAGTAGTGTGCCTAATTTGGACGACCAAGGCGCTCAAAGTTTGATACTAACCAAATCTTAATTCTGCCCGGATATTTACCATAACCCTATAATGCATTGAAAGATCGATTCGATCGTAGCTGTCGTAAATACTCAAATACTCAAATTATTTACGACAATTTACTTAACTAAGTATTTACCCCAACTGAAAAAGCACTCATGATTTTTACAAGTTTTTAAAGTGTTGCTTTTACAATGTATTCATTCACCCATCATCAACTCCTCAACCTGCAGAAAATTGCTTGGCCCAAATGATACTGATTTTAAAGCCCCGCAGAGCTGAATGTCATTTGCCTCCCACAAAGTTCCCTTAAAGGTGGTTAAAGGTAGCTCATTCGAACGTAAATCAGTCTAACTACCCAACACAAATGGTTCTATAAAAAATATAATAAAAAGGCACTATTCGATGCCCTGTACTCACATGCTTGTAATTTATTTCCACAAGTCTGTAGCGTTTAATGGCTCCTGGAGCTCTTTATGTTAACCAAATGAAGCTTTACAGCTTTCCTTCTGGCCCTCTAGATGCCTGCGAATGAATTTCCCTTTTAGTATCAGACAGTTTATGGCTAGCGAAAAACGGGGAAAAAATAGAACGAAGGAATCCGACCAATGGCTACTGGCAAGGAGCAAATGGAATAAAGGGAAAAGTTTCAGGGACTAAGCTCTGGCTGAATGCACGTAAATCGGCTGCCTGATTTGGTGGGGGCGTAATGGACATTCTAGGAATAGTGCTCCTAACTATACTGGCTCACTGGCTTAAGAATGCTCTTGAAACTGGTAATGAATGGGGTTTGCTAGGTACTAACGACCTAATTAAGTGCAGATAAAGAAATCAAGTGCAATAGTTCCTAGCGTCCGGAACGTTTTACGAACGGATCTCGTTGAAGGGATTTTTTGGTCCTTCTGAGGCACCTCTGAGCTCGTCATAAGTATTGCATGTTTCGAACCACTGCACGAATATATGCAGGCTGCTAGATATATGTGCATATGCATGTATTATAGATTATGCAGGAGCTAAAGTACTGTTTCGGTTGCACGTAAGCCTTGTTGAGTTTGGCACGATTGCAAGACCCTAGACGATAGAGCCGTTTCCTGTTGAAAGTAGTTCGGAGTATTCTGAAATACTTAATTATTTAACAAGGAGCAGTTATTTTAATTGAGTCCATTTAGAAGAGTCATTAAACGTTAGATTAGACATTTTTATTTTTTTAATCATAATTTCTAAATAAATATAAAATTAATTATCACTTTATGGTAAATACTCTACAGTCTCCACCATTCTAAATTTGATTGCATTTCAAATTTTCAAATTGCCTTGATAATTTTTTCTTTACAGGAGAACAAGTTTTACTATAACCAGGCTGAATTGGGTAAATCAAAAAATACCCTTAAAAATTAAATGAAACTGATAGGGTTCCATTCCACACTACGGTGAAAAATTAGGCAAACAATAAATTTTAAAACGGGCTTACATATTAACAAAATTACATTAGAAAAACATTTTTAAATATTTGCTTGTTCGTAGATGTAACTCCGCCATCGTCTGGTACAAATCCAGGATGTGAAAGGAGGAGGGTGGTCGACCTGCTGAATTGAACAGAATCGGGTAAACGAGGAAGCGCGGCCAAAAGAAAATCATGGTAATGGAATTATTGAAATGCAAAATATCAGTTGCTGCGCTATCAGAACTACGACCTACATTGGGACATTGACGATCGTCCTACCAGCAATCGACGCTTTACTATTCCGGTGGTGAGAAACGAGAGGCCAGCGTCAGGTTTATGGTCGATCGAAGGGCTGTACGCCTATTTACAGAAGCCCTAGAGTAAATCAAATGATAAGCCTGACATAGCGAGGAAGCATCAGGAAAGTTGTACCAATTGTGGTTCATTTTCACACCCATCGATACGATGTCCAAATAGAAATAGGGGTTCTAAGTGTTTTAAATGTGGAGCCTTTGGGTATATTAGAGCTAACTATCCCTGTCGAAAAAGCTTGAAGGGAAATTCTGAAAAGACTGATAATAATACTAAGTGAAAACACGTGGGTTCAAAATTTAAACGATTTATTAGCGCACGCTACAAAGGTTCATGACGAACTGATCTCTAAATATCTAAAGGTCACTCATTGAAGCACGTAGTTGGATTATTATGCAAATTTCCTTTTACGAATGTTAAAGGCTGGCACATAGGGAGCGACATGTCCGAGTTATTTTTTCACATCCTCCGGCCGCCCCTGAAAATCTTGATTTTATCTCAAGAGGGTAGAGGTGTTGAATCGATCTTCGAAGAATCGTACCATTTGAAAGGCGCACTTCGCAAGAACGTACCTTTCCATCTCGTCCTGGGAAAACGTTGACTACCACCCCAAGTTTCCAGAAAAGTCTAGGTGACAGTTGGTCATACACGATGATAACGTCACCAACTTCCAGCTGATAAGAAAATTTACGCTCAGTATGATGTGCGGATCTGAGCCGTTGAATGTATTCCCTGTTAATTCTTTTCATGAAGAGATGGGAATATCGTAGTCGGTCCTTCCATTTGGCCCTTATATCAGTGTCTGTCGCTTGTCCCGATGTGGACAAAATATCTGTATGAGACCCTTTCAGAAAATGGTTTGGAGTCAGTGGAGAGAGATCTATAGGGTCTTCGCTAAAGTAAGTCAAAGGTCTGGAGGAGTTGATAGTAGATTCCACTTCCACCAAGAAAATTTTCAGTTGTTCTGCCGTTAGTACTGCTCTGCCAATAGTCATCTTCAAGTTGTCCTTCACCAATTTAACCATGCGCTCCCAAAAGCCACCCCACCAAGCAGCTCGCTCCACTATAAATTTCCACGTAATGCCCCTTTCACTAATAAAAACTTGCATTCTCTCGGAGTTCAGTATAGGTCCCAGTTGACGCAGCTCTAAGGCAGCTCGCTTGAAGGTGCGAGCGTTATCAGACATAAGACACTTGGGAACGCCTCGGCGAGCAAAGAAACATCGCAAGGCCGATAAGCAACTCTCCGTCGTTAAGTTGGGAACTAATTCCAGATGGACAGCTCGTAACACGGCACACGTTAGGATCATAACATAAACCTTGACAGTGCCAGCTTCGTTATTTTGATTCTTTACATAAAGGGGGCCCATAAAATCTATTCCGGTGGTGTCAAAGGGTTTTGAAGTTCGCAGTCTTTCTCTTGGTAGAGGTGCGGTTGGTTGAGAGGCCGGCTGCCCCTTTTGACGACGACAAACATAGCAGCGCTTTACGACAGCTTTTACTAATTGGCGACACTTCGGTATCCAATATCTTTCCCTTAGCCTCGTTAGGAACGTTTACACCTCCGTGCAGGGTTCTTTCATGTGCATCCTGAACCAAAAGCTCGGTGAATCTCACAGATTTAGGAAGCAAAATTGGAAATATTTCGTCGTAGTCATAACCAGATTCCTGAAGGCGACTGCGAATTCGCAAAATATGTTTTTCATCCAGCATTGGATCTAGCGTTAAAATATGAGAAGACTTCGGCAAGGGACTTCCTTTCTTTAAGGTGGCAATTTCTTTTGAGAAGGCTTGTAGTTGGACGCTTTTTATCCAATAGACCTCGGCATTATGAAGTTCTTCTGCGTTGAGGAAGCGTTGTTGTGGAATTATCTTGCGAAGGCAATTAATAAATCGCATTACATACGCAGTAATGCGGAGAAGCTTACGGTATCGGCTGTAGTTTTCGACTGGCAACAACTGCATAGTTTCGCCCTTT
>CATLJY010000901.1:0-30304 GCA_949987705.1 Thereva unica | reverse complement strand
TCTCGTCACTGTTTCCGATAGATTTTAGTTAGTAATTCTCGAATCGTGTTGCCGTATTACTTTTACTGAACTTCTTTTTTATTTCCTTTTTAAATTTCAACAAACTTTATTCGTCGTTAGTTTTTAATTGTGTTTTTGAATATTTTATTGGACTTTGTCTGGTACTTTTGACTGGTTTCCAATTTATAACCATTCAATGATAAATAATTGATCTGATTGGATTGATCTGATTGCCATGAATACCGCCGACCTTAGCCACCCCGATACATCGGGCGAGTCATTCAACAAAGACCTTAATTTTTTTTTTATTTTATATTTTTTATAATTGATTATAAACATTTACTCAAAGCAACGGAAACAAAATAAAACTTTATCTGAATTGAGCCGGAGAAATCTCGCGAACTTTCTGGACCCCTGAACTTCTGGACCCCGGACTCTTAGATCAGTACGAAGAAGATATTTTTCATCAAGTACGTACAACAACAGCAACTCCTAAGCTTGTATTTAACGCGAAGTTCTACAACGAGGCGTTAATTTCTCTAGAGGTTTTGTGCCTGATAAAGTCCGGCAAGATATTGCACGAATAAGGAATCCCATCGCCGAATCATACCATATTCAATTGAGAATTTGAACGAGAACGGCAATACGATCGAGATCCTATGAGTCAATCAGTACGAACAAAGGGCCCACTTTTGGATTAGTAGCAGAAACCCGCATATGATACATTGATGATAGTAGTTAACGATGCATACGGAGGAATATTTTTTCTGGATGTACCTGATAGAACTGGTAAAACGATCTTTATTTCATTGACTTGACCCACGTTTCGGATGCATATGTGAGAACGGGTAAGACCATCGTCTTATATAGTAAAAGTTTAGACGTTATGGTTAGATATTTGGATTTGAAGAGCCTTGACAGACTATAGTAGGCTTTGTTGGCTTTTAGCAGTCGTGCGCGTATTTCTGGTTCCATGCTATTGTCGGCTGCTACTATTGACCCAAGGTAGGTAAATGATTTTACCACGTCAAACTCGTGTTCCGCTACCTTGATTGTGGGACCAATGTTAGGTGTTTTACCAGACGAGGCCACCATGTACTTTGTTTTGCTTTCGTTAATGTGCAGTCCCAGATTTCCTACCGCTTGATCAATCTGAGTGAGCTTCTTGTACAGCTGTGACATTTTCTCGAAAACGCGCAAAGTTCTATTGCTAATTTTTTCGATTGACTAATATACAAAGCCCTCCTTTTATAATAAAAAAAGAATAAAAATAGAACTTTGCGCATTTTCGAGAAAATGTCGTTTAAAAAACCCCCTACAAAAAAATACACACTACCACAAATTTTAAGCCCTATATCATAAACCAATGAACTTATAATATAATACAAAATTATATAAGAATCAACATACCTTGCTTGATCACGGACATAATACACTTCCACATATTTTATCGTTAAACGTTAGAAATTAATGTTTTTATATCGCGCATAAACTGGCATTCCCTTTTCGCAGAAGTACTATTTTGCCTAAACTATGAACTTTATGCTCATGCGCTCGATGACTCATAGCAGTCAGCGACCTAATATTTCTACACGTGATCTGATAACATTATTACAACTACGATGATACAATTTTGTTGAAAAATTTCCACATTTTGAAAATTGAGTTTTGAGCAGAACCTTCTATGAGCGAGACCCACTGTGCGACGCCTCGGGTAAAAAGACAAATTTTCATCTCTTTATATGTTGTGGGGTAAAGTAATTTAGTTTTTAAAAATATAAAAAACTTCTTCGTAGAACAAGTGAACTATTATTGATCTGTCTAGGTCTGTACTGCCATATTCTTCCCTGGCACATATGTAGTTCCTTTCCACATGGTTTGCTGAAATGCCTGGCAAAACACTTAAAAGTTAGACTTAATAAATTATAAATTATATTATATTATGAATAGAGCTTTGACAGTGGCGAGGCATTCGAGCCCGTAGCTTGTGTACTTTTCCTCGGTGGGGTAGTTTTGAAGTTTACGGCACCAAAAACGGGCTTGAATAATTTTAGAGTTGGTTCCTGTCAAAGGCGTGTCTTTAAGTTGTCGAAGCCTTTACGTTCTAAACTTGGCATCTTTGTTGGTGTGTTCCTTGAATGACGAGCAGTAATGGCGTAACCCACAACGAATTGGCGAAAAAATCCTGTAAGACCGAGGAGACTCCCAACATCCTAGACAGTTTTTGATTCAAGGAAATTCGCGACAGCCTTTGGCTTTTCAACAAAGAGGTGAGTACTGCCATATCTCCGATTGCGTGGCCTAAAACCTTGATTTTTCTTCTGAGAAATTTGCACTCGCTCCACTTAATAATCAAAACGTTTTCTGAAGCTATGCTCGGGACCATTTTAAGACGATTTTCAGACTCATGCTGCGACGGAATGATGAAATCATTTTCTTCACATATTAATTCATAGAAAACCGTATTAGAATATCGTTGAAGAGCAGCGGGAGAGTTGCAAAGTCCGAACACATATGGACCGTCGTTTCTAATGAAAGATGTATACTTTCGGCTGCTATCGGCAATGTTGAAGTGAAAGAATCCATTCTTCAAATATAGCTCCACCAAGCGCATGTCATCGGCTGGTTGATGAGATTCAACTCTTTTCAGGAGGCATAACACTCCAGCGAGTTGTTCTCGATGCCTCGATGTCAGAGTCGCAAAAAAAATGGTTGGGAGTAGGTGAAATAAAAATACCGCAGCTAGGTTGTGACAGTTGTTTCCTTCACTTCTCTCTCTATCTTCCGACTAGAGCTGCTGTTCGACATTTCAAAAAAATAAAAATACATGGTCGGCAGTACAAAGGGGCCTTCCCTAAGTCTCTAGTGTGTCACATAAAAAAAAAATAGCGAAGTGAATATCCTTGCGTGATATAAATCTTCGATCGCCTCCTTGATTATGGGTAGGGGATACCTATCCTTGGTCACTTTTCTGTTTAGTTTCCTAAAGTCAATTCAGAGACGTGGTGAACCATCATCCTTCTTTGGGCTTGCAAAATCAGAATTACTGTGACGGATAATGCCATTCATCAAACCACTGTTCCACTTGTTCCTGCACAATTTGTCTTTCACAGGGCGGGAGACATCGAGTGTTTCAGTTTCTAAATAGATTGTCATTTCAATAGGGGACTCTAAAGGTTTCCGCGGGACATAATCATTGACTAGACTTTTCAATTCTTTCCTCAAGTTTTGATCCACAACTTCTTTGAGAAAGCGGTATTCAGGTGTCAGGAAACACTTCCTAAAATATCTCGGCCTATAGGCCCAGCTCAACTATTAACTCCAACAACGTGACACCCCAGGGTAAGCCTCTCAACATTCATTTCCATATTAGAACTGCGGCCTTCATTTCTGGAAGTATTCTTAATTTTATTGTAGACTGCATTTTTTAGAATTGTGACTGAATTAATCCCTGACATTCCAAACCTGCCACTTAAACTCTTACAAGCATGGCTTGCACTAAATTTATTGCCTTACAGTTATTATTTTGATTGCATTCAGTGCTACGTTCTGGGTTGGGATAGTTATTTAAAACACTTAGAACCCCTATTCTTATTTGGACATCGTATCGATGGGTGTGAAAATGAACCACAATTGGTACACCTTTCCTGATGCTTCCTCGCTATGTCAGGCTTATCATTTGATTTTCTCTAGGGCTTCTGTAAATAGGCGTACAGCCCTTCGATCGACCATAAACCTGACGCTGGCCTCTCGTTTCTCACCACCGGAATAGTAAAGCATCGATTGCTGGTAGGACGATCGTCAATGTCCCAATGTACATAGGTCGTAGTTCTGATAGCGCAGCAACTGATATTTTGCATTTCAATAATTCCATTGCCATGATTTTCTTTTGGCCGCGCTTCCTCGTTTACCCGATTCTGTTCAATTCAGCAGGTCGACCACCCTCCTCCTTTCACATCCAGATTTGGGACCAGACGACGACGGAGTTACATCTACGAACAAGCAATAATTAAAAATGTTTTTCTAATGTAATTTTGTTAATATGTAAGGTTGTTTTAAAATTTATTGTTTGCCTAATTTTTCACCGTAGTGTTTTATTTAGATGGAACCCTATCAGTTTCATTTAATTTTTAAGGGTATTTTTTGATTTACCCAATTCAGCCTGGTTATAGTAAAGCTTGTTCTCCTGTAAAGAAAAAATTATCAAGGCAATTTGAAAATTTGAAATGCAATCAAATTTAGAATGGTGGAGACTGTAGAGTATTTACCATAAAGTGATAATTAATTTTATATTTATTTAGAAATTATGATTAAAAAAATAAAAATGTCTAATCTAACGTTTAATGACTCTTCTAAATGGACTCAATTAAAATAACTGCTCCTTGTTAAATAATTAAGTATTTCAGAATACTCCGAACTACTTTCAACAGGAAACGGCTCTATCGTCCAGGGTCTTGCAATCGTGCCAAACTCAACATGGCTTACGTGCAACCGAAACAGTACTTTAGCTCCTGCATAATCTATAATACATGCATATGTGCATATATCTAGCAGCCTGCATATATTCGTGCAGTGGTTCGAAACATGCAATACTTATGACGAGCTCAGAGGTGCCTCAGAAGGACCAAAAAATCCCTTCAACGAGATCCGTTCGTAAAACTTTCCGGACGCTAGGAACTATTGCACTTGATTTCTTTATCTGCACTTAATTAGGTCGTTAGTACCTAGCAAACCCCATTCATTACCAGTTTCAAGAGCATTCTTAAGCCAGTGAGCCAGTATAGTTAGGAGCACTATTCCTAGAATGTCCATTACGCCCCCACCAAATCAGGCAGCCGATTTACGTGCATTCAGCCAGAGCTTAGTCCCTGAAACTTTTCCCTTTATTCCATTTGCTCCTTGCCAGTAGCCATTGGTCGGATTCCTTCGTTCTATTTTTTCCCCGTTTTTCGCTAGCCATAAACTGTCTGATACTAAAAGGGAAATTCATTCGCAGGCATCTAGAGGGCCAGAAGGAAAGCTGTAAAGCTTCATTTGGTTAACATAAAGAGCTCCAGGAGCCATTAAACGCTACAGACTTGTGGAAATAAATTACAAGCATGTGAGTACAGGGCATCGAATAGTGCCTTTTTATTATATTTTTTATAGAACCATTTGTGTTGGGTAGTAGACTGATTTACGTTCGAATGAGCTACCTTTAACCACCTTTAAGGGAACTTTGTGGGAGGCAAATGACATTCAGCTCTGCGGGGCTTTAAAATCAGTATCATTTGGGCCAAGCAATTTTCTGCAGGTTGAGGAGTTGATGATGGGTGAATGAATACATTGTAAAAGCAACACTTTAAAAACTTGTAAAAATTCATGAGTGCTTTTTCAGTTGGGGTAAATACTTAGTTAAGTAAATTGTCGTAAATAATTTGAGTATTTGAGTATTTACGACAGCTACGATCGAATCGATCTTTCAGTGCATTATAGGGTTATGGTAAATATCCGGACAGAATTAAGGTTTGGTTAGTATCAAACTTTGAGCGTCTTGGTCGTCCAAATTAGGCACACTACTTGGTTAGATCGACTTATATAGAAAAGGAAAAATAGCTTGTCACACTATTTCCCCATTTTTTCGGCAAAGTAATGGTGCCATCGGTGAAGAACTTCGGAAGTTTCTGGTTGAAAAACTAATATATCTACTCTTTTTAAAGCCAGCTTTTTTGTACGAAAGACTACCTCTCATAGGCTTTATGTACTGTCAACAGTTCTTTCATTGAGTCCAAGTTCGGACAGCAGGCTCTAGTCCGAAAGAAGCGAAACAGTGAGCTGACAACATCAATACGTGTTATTATTTCACATACACCCATCCAAAACTACCACGTGAGAACGCTGACTTCGGCGATCGAACATGAGATTATTTCCTCATTTACTACGCTTACTGGCAGCGGTGGTAGAAGAAAGGAGAGGATACTTTTTGTAAAGAAGCAAAACAAGAAAGAAGGAAAGTTATTTCAGTGTGCAAGTGGAAAGCAGGAAAGACCATTCCTAGACCAAGTAAATACCAAGGCCCGCCATTGAGGGAGTTCTGTTGCAGAGATCCAAATAAATGATAATCATAGGGTACTTTGTCTGGGACAATGCACGTTGGATATCTAAACTTCTCAAACAGATTCTTCGTTGTGGAAATGGAAGAAAACACCCTTCCATACTATTCGGTTTTAATTCAGTGCCTTGCGTAATCTTTCTAGTTGGCCACAGTAGAGCTGAGAATCAATCATGTGGCCAACTGCATGTACCTCACAGTGAACGATTCCCTGTCGGTCTAATTAGACACATAACATCACCTTCTTCGAAGTCAATGCCTCCTATTGTTATCCATTACCCAATTTTTTATCACGATTATGAGGCCTTCAGAAATGATTCGATATCGCCGCGAGTGAGCAACGCATCGCAGATGTTCTTTGGTCTATCATGTTTTTACAAAGAATTTCTATGAACCATTTCCGTGCAGATTTTGACAACTCCACAAACGAAACTTTCAAACGAAAACAACTTTCCAACTACTGTAGAAATCCTTTGTAGGATGTATAATAAAAACTCAACTTTTAGGCAAACTTCGCCAAACACGAAGCATGGGGTAGAGAAAAGAGGCAACCATCGACAAAGATGACAATCCTACAGAAGTAGGAACACTTTTCGCTACAGACATGCCGTCGTATCCCAGAGATGGTTCATGTCTGGATCTGTGCTTGTGTGGCTCACGTGTAGACAGCGACCGCACAAATGACGCGGATCTGCACTACCTATGAACGGTTCCTTACGAAAGCGACCACCACTTACTCTCGATCACAGTTTTGTTGCCTTGTTAAAGAGCTGCAAAATCCTTAATTACGCTGATGACATTAAGCTCTACCGTCATAAAAGAATTATCGAGGATGGCAAACTTTTACAAGTTGACCTAAACACATTTTATTTTTGGTGTCCCAACGACAACTTTATTTGTTCATCAGCTAAATGACAAGGTGGACGCAGCTTTCTTACCTCTGAGCACTCAGTTTTCGTGAAGGACGAGCTCCCGCCAATCTTCCAAACGGTGAATAGTAACAAAATCGTCGAGGATCGACATTCAAATTCAAATTCAAATTCAATTTCAAATTTAAATTCAAATTCAATTTCAAATTCAAATTCAAATTCAAATTCAAATTCAAATTCAAATTCAAATTCAAATTCAAATTCAGGGCCGAAACACATCCAGGCGTGCTTTGAACACATCCAAGCCCAAAGCTGGCTACAAGCATATCCAACCTATGCGTTCAAATGGGATTGAACACATTAAAGCTTATCTCGCAAATTCAGGCCTTGGCAAAGATGGCCGCAAGGCTCGCCTCTGTCGGAATTCCGGCAATGTTGGAATTTGAATTCGGCCGAGGCTCTAGTTTGCTTTTGACAGTTGAACTTTGAGGTTGGCATTTTGTTTGCGAATTCATATTAAAAAAAATTAAAGGAATTAAATAAAAAATGTTATAAAATTTCACTTTGAACAAATAAAAATTAAAAAAAGGCAACAAATTTTATTTTATTTACCACATTTACATATGTCATATTTAAAATAACAATGAAAACTGACCAACTAATTTTATTTTATTTAAATGATTTTTAAATTTTACACTTTTTACGAATCACAATTCGTTAGCAAATTTGACAGCTGTCATCAGCTGGACTGATTGTGTTTTACGAATTCCGCGGACGGCTCTGCAGCTCGCATCAAGGAAAGCTTTGAGAGGTGTGCTTTAAAGCCAGCCTAGATGTGTTTCGGCCTTCAAATTCAAATTCAAATTCAAATTCAAATTCAAATTCAAATTCAAATTCAAATTCAAATTCAAATTCAAATTCAAATTCAAATTCAAATTCAAATTCAAATTCAAATTCAAATTCAAATTCAAATTCAAATTCAAATTCAAATTCAAATTTAAATTCAAATTCCGATCGTTGTTTTAGTGTTGGGTAGGACACGATTATAAAATGAGTTCGTAAGAGGAGCCTCGTTTTCCTTTTGAACCAGTACAATGTCTCACTTCAATTGAGTGAGGCTAGGTGCCATTGTATTGCTAGCACGTCACGTAGTGAATTGCAAATGTTGGGATGCGGGTAGATCTATTGCGTTTGCGAAAGAGGGGATACGATAAATGATGAATGAGTGTATGGGAATATTAATTATCGTGCCTATGAATGTAAATTACAAAAATATTCTTTAAAATTTATCTAAACTGTATAAGGAAAAACATATTCACAGATTTAAAATGAAACATCCTGAACTTGAAAATAACACGAAAATATTTTACTTGTTATATATAGAGGTTGAAAAATAGTATCTGTGAAACTTTGTTGCCACTTAACCTATTTCTTCTTTCTCCCAGAACTTGACCCGCTTTAGTAAAGAGGCACAAAAGTTGCAACGCTGCACGGCCTAAACGCCGAAAAGCTATCCAAAAGTCTTTAACATTAACCAATTAATTTGAAATTTGGTATACGGGGGTTTTTGGGGTCGGTGATCACGAATTTAGTGTCTATTTTTCCATAAACAAGATGGCGGCTTCAAAATGGCGACCAAAAGTAGTTAAATATCCTTCAAATGCTACAAAACTTGGTATACGGGGGTTTTTGGGGTCGCTGATTACGAATTTAGTGTCCATTTTTTCATAAACAAGATGGCGGCTTCAAAATGGCGAAAATTAATGACTAAATGTAGTGAAATATCCTTCAATTTCTACAAAACTTGGTATGCGGGGGTTTTTCGGGTCGCTGATTTCGAATTTAGCGGCGGAAATCACTCCTGAAAGTATTAACCATGTAGTCTAACAAAAGATAATAAAGAACGTCTGATGATCTTTACAAGTCGCAAATAAGTGGATGCGAGTATTTTAAATCTTTAAAACGGAAAATTCAGAACATTTTTTTTGCAAATAGTAGTATAATATACAAATTTTTTAACACTATTTTATGATAACACTTACCAATTAACATGTATTTGCAAAAAAAACTGATATTTTGACCCTAAAACTTCTAGATGAAGGGTAGAAAATCGGTAGACTTTATAACCCCTTATAAGAACCCTTAAAAGAAGCTCTGTGCCACATTCATTTTAGCCTGTACCCAATCATTTCCGCTATTTCGCTTTTTTCGACTTAATTTACCTCCTACTGTGTCCGAACTCAACAAATATAAAGATCATTCCGAAAAATTTTATGCAGCAATTTATAAAAACAATATTTATATGTATAAATATATTATATAATACATACATAACATATGTACTATGAATACATAAAAAGGTTATTTATACACAAGTAAGGGAAGGGAATAAACCATAAAATGATGCACTTTTTAAATAAAAACGTCCAACGACTAAAAGATCGCAAAAAGTCTCAATTTTTGTTGTTTGTATTTTGTGTAGAAATGTTTAAGGAACATATTAAAAAAAATTTAAAGCGGGACCTAGCGAGACTTTTTTTGTAGGGCTTCTTTAACAAAAGATTTTCTAGCAAAAATAATAAAAATTTCACTGTCTTTCATTAATTAATTAATTACACAGATATAAAAATAGACAATATTGCTTATAGAAATGTTTTCTAGATACCTTGAGGAGAAGAATCCATTTTTTGTTAATTAAATAACTTTTACCACAGTAAAATAATAAGAACAACAAATAGCAACTTCGACAAGGGCTTAAAAATTCTCGCAACGGTCACTTTTGCACTGATCCTGCGATGAGACAAAGGACACCTGACCGCCATAAACTGGTTTAATGTGTGGCAGGGGTCTCCTACTAGATATTTATCAGGCAAAAAGTTCGAAAATCGTACTTCGATTTTTCGACTTTTGGCCAGCTATTTGACATTTTGCCCCACTGTGCAGCGCCTGCACTAAAAGCTAAAAGTGATGAAATTTTGACACATATTGTTTGAAGTTTCGTACTTTGTAATCATGGATCCGCCAATTGTGTGTGTTATTTGAATTTGACGCCATCTATCTGGCAACTGCCTGACAAGTTTTTCACAGACTTTATTTTTGAAAATCTTTATCTTTGGAAAAATTTCATAATAATTTTAATGTGAATAAAAATATTTACTTAACAAATATGAGCATTTTTAATAGGAAGACTGAACTTTTCTTAGATACAATTTCATCAATATTTCCTTTGACAAACATAATAGCAATGTAAAGAACATTTGCAAAACGCTTCTTAGAATTTTTTGTTGTAATTTCCTGAAGGCACATAACATAATAAATGCGAAATGCTCACAATTTTTCTTAAGGCAGGCGGTGTTGAGGAAATTCCATAAAAGCACTTTTAGATTGTATTTCTACGTGTGTAAGTTAAAATTTTATTTTGTTAAAATATTAAAAAAAATATTTTTTTATAATTTTGGAGCTTTGTCCAATCTTTATTGATGTTCACTTAAGACTAACTACAATTAATTTCTTAAAGTAGAATAAAGCTAACTTATCCTATCATTGTCACCTGCCCTGCCGCGTGACTACATTCCGGTTGCACCGAATCCCACGATGGCTGGATGCGCGTGTTATCTTCTAGACATGGTGTCAGCATTTTTACAGTTATTCATTTCAGGTTTTATGAAATTATGGTGACAAAAGATGATCCGTTAACTCCTCCCTTCTTTAATCCGAACGTCCTCGTTTGGCATCCTTTTAGAAATAAGGAATCTGGTTGACCCTGGATGGCTTAGGGGTACTGTTCCCTGATGCAGATTCGGCTGAAGGATCGTCTTTTTCCTTTTCAGGTGTGGTGATGTTGATGTTGGTAAGCTTGGTCCTTCTATGAAGAAATCCTAGTACTGCTGCACAGATGAAAAGGATTACTAGTATGGAGCCTAAACTATAGCTGGTGATGATGCTGGTTTCACTCTTGCTTCCTATTAAGTTCAGAAATTTGGTGTTATTCATCTGAAGTTCTTTAATCATTTCTAGGGATAGGATCTCTTGTATTTCTTCCTGCTGGCTGGACATCTGCAGAATGGCTGGTAGCGGTTTTAAATATGTCCTTTCGCTATATTTGTATGATCTGCCGTCTACGGTTAGTGATGTATTGTGGAAACGGATTAAATAGGTTCCGGTTAGGTTGAAGTCTTCGTTGTCCATTTTGATTGTTCCTTTATATTGATTCAGGAATAATAATCCAGGTGATAGTAATTCGACTGATGGTACATGCTGATTATTAATCGTGGTACAGGATGGTTTTCTGCTTTTCAATAGGCGCGGTATGCATGTAGAATTGGTGATATCCTCCAAGTCGCTAGGATTGCATATGGCTAAATTATTATATTTCTTACAACCTACCTTAACTCCATATAATTTGTCCTTACATTCTAAAATATTTTCAAATTCAAGTTTATTTATTAAGTTATTTTTCTTAACAGTTTTTATTAAAAATGATGAACATGTTTCATTATCAGTTGTAGGTAAACTTATAATATATAAAATTGTATTATTGCTTAAAGCTATTTTTATCTTTGAAAATTCTAGTGCTTCATCAAGGTTCATATAAGGGATATTACTTTTATCGAAAATTTCTTCCGTAATTTTTGTTTCTTCCTCTGATAAAACATATGCATTTACTATGTCATTTCTTGCCCAATTAATGGCGTATTCTACATTTCTTATTTCTTCTTTTAAAATTTCTAATCTATATTTGTAACTCAATATTAAATTATTATCTATCTCTTTATTATCGCTTATTGCTTTTATTATATTATTAGTTATGCTTCTCATTTCATTTATCTTTTGTGCTGTTAATTTATTAATAATGGTTTGCTTGTTATTATTTTCTAATTGATTATTCATTTTTCCTTTAATAATCTCAAAGTCGTCATGGTCAGGATTTCCTGCTATCCATTTCCATGCGCTTCCTATAAAATTGAGTGAGCGTCTACTTCTATCTTTAATTTGAGTCTATATAAAACTTCCTTAGTTTGGGTTATTTCATTGGAAAGGTAAGGATAAAGGATGTGTGATTTTATTGATGTGCTGATTAATGTTGATCTCTATTTCTTGGACGAGTTTCTGGTATAGTGCAATGTTGATGACGTGAATTATTTTAAAGGTTCCAGTTTGAAGCCTTGCTGTTCCTGTGTTTATTTGGATCGATTGGGAGTTGGAATAATCCAATATCTGAGTGTCAGCTAAGCAGCTTGCAAAAAATGTCCTGGAAGCGAGAAAGGAGAAAATTTTAAGTTTTTATGTGGCTCTTGTGAACTTCTCTGTCTGATTCAGTAATTACAAGACTATTTTTGTCTTCTTTTACGATTTCTTTTTTATATCTAGGCGTGAGCTTTGTGCCATGGCGTTTATGAATTTTTACGTATATAGTTTGACCTGGGGAATAAGTTTTGGGGGTTTGCCTATTTTTGTTGTGTGTGGTAAGGTCTCGTGCCTGAATGTCTTTTAGCCTTTGAATGTTGTCCTGTCTGGCTTTTTCGTAAGTTTCAGGACTAACACGGACATTTCTTCCAAAGAATATTTCTATGGGCCTTTTTCCCGTTGTTGAGTGAATTGAGTAATTGTACTCATAGACTGATCGGTCAAGTAATTCCTCAAACGATCTATGAATATTATCTCCCTTTCGACATCTCATTATTTCCGTCAATGTGGAATGGAATCTTTCCACTTGTCCGTTAGCAGTACTGTGATATGGTGGGGTCTTAAAGATTTTTATACCTAATTGATCTTCTACCATGAAGGTTATGGAGCTAGAATTAAGAGATTTTTCGTTATCTATAACGATTGTTTGTGGGACACCAAAAGTGAAGAGGATTTGCCTTAAGGGCTCTCTTACATCCTCAACGGATCGTGATTGAAGGGGTTTTGCTTGAGCGTACTTAGAAAATTTATCGATTGCGGTGAGCACCAAATTTTTCTCGGTTATATAGATGTCTATATGTAATATTTGTCCTGGATATTCAGGGATCGGTGTTTTGCCAATTTCTGGATTAGGTGGATGTCTATCATATTTGTGCTTCATACAGGTGGTGCACTGTTTTACTACCTGTTCTATTTTTCTCATCATTTTTGGAAAATAGAATTTTTCAATGATTTGTATTTTGTTTTCTCTGGCATTCCGGTGGGCTCTTTTGTGTTCTAGGATAATTTGTTCTTCCTGTTCCGCATCTGTTATTAAGTCAGTGACTTTTGATTGTGTAAATTTAATTTTATAGTTTTTGAAATGAAGGGGGTAAAAATCTTGTATCATTCCCATTATGGTTTCGGAAGTAAATAGTCCATTTGTTATTAATGGATCGAGGTGTTTTTTGAATAATTCGATTAGATCTTCGTTGGTGTAGCTGGTACGAGTGATTACGTGTCGATGGTAAGTTGGAAAATGTATCTCGAACTTGTAGTTATTTTCATTCCCTGTAAGAATCCATAATTGGTTTTTAAAAGCGTTGATGGGTGCTTCAACTGCTGGAATAAGATCGTGTCCTGAGCTGTCGTCACTATGTGCCGTACCTGTCATTGAATTTATCTGCGATGAATGATTATCTTGCGGTGGTCTTGAAAGTGCGTCGGCTACGACGTTCGTTCGACCTGGTTTGTAGGAAAGTTCATAATTGTATTCTTCGAGAATAGCTTTCCATCTTTTCATTTTCGCATTATTATTCTTGTGACTTAATGCATAGGTAAGTGGTTGGTGGTCAGTGAATATCTTGACTTTAGATGTGCCATATAAGTAATTCCTTAACGATGTTAGTGCCCAAATTATCGCGAGCATCTCCTTCTCGTTTGCCGCGTAACTTTCTTCTGTTTTATTAAGTGTTCTTGAAATGAAGGTTATCGGTTTGCCGTTTTGTTCTAATACCGCACCGACTGCGTATTGAGAGGCATCCGTCGTTAGGTGAAATTCTTGGCTCAGATTTGGATAAGCTAAGATTACTTCCTCGGAAGTTAGTGCGCTTTTAATTTTGGTAAATGCTTTTTTAGCATCGTCGTCTAGAAAATTTTTTTTATTTTTTGAGGCATTTTTGGGCAGACGCCCTCCTTCCCCTCTTAAAAGGTTTGTTAAGGGTTTTGCAAGTTTTGCATAATCTTTAACAAAGCGCCTGTAATATCCAGACAAACCTAGGAATGACCTGAGGTCCTTTAGTGTTTGTGGTTGTGGAAAGTTGACTATCGCGTCAAGTTTGGCTGGGTTAGTCTTGATTCCATTGGAAGAGACTATGAAACCAAGAAATTCTACTTCTTGTTTGAAAAATTCGCACTTGTCCAATTGGACTTTCATATTAGCCGAATTGAGGGTTTCGAGGATTTTGTCAATATCATTGACATGTTGGCTTTCATCATTACTGAATATAATGATATCGTCAATATAGACGAAACAATTTTTCCCGATGTGTTCTCTTAGGATGTCGTCCAATGCTCTCTGAAAAATGGCTGGAGCATTTTTGAGTCCGAATGGCAGTCTAGTGAACTCGTACTTGCCATTATTAATCGAAAAAGCAGTTTTTTCGATGTCGGTCTCTTTTAATGGGATTTGATGAAATCCACTTTTAAGGTCTAGGACTGAGAACCATTTATTTTTGCCTAATTGCATCAACACTTCGTTGATTTCTGGGATGGGATACCGATCTGCTATTGTAATGCTGTTAAGCTTCCGATAGTCGATCACCATTCTATATTTCTTTTCGCCTGAGGCGTCTTGTTTCTTTGGCACAATCCACACGGGTGAATTGTACGGAGATCTTGATGTTCTTATTATTCCGTCGGTCAATAGCTTTTCTATTTCTTTTTCTATCTCACCTTTAAGGGACATAGGGTATGGGTAAAACTTTGTATAGACTGGGTTGTCTGACGTTGTTCGGATCTCACCTACGACATTGGTAGTGTACGTGAGTTTCTTGTTGGGATCAAGAAATAATTCGTGATGTTTCCTTGTCAGCTCATTGATGTAGTGCTTTTGCTCTCCAGTCATGTGGTAATCTCTGATATTGATTGAATTAACTGCTTGTGCAGTAAGCTGTTTAATCGGGATTTTTATGGATTCATTGATAACCATGAAGTCGTGTTTGGTATGGATGACAGCGTCTAATTCTTTTTGGCTGTCATGTCCTAATATCGCGTTAAATGATAATAGTGTGGGTAAAAGGAAAAACTTAATCTTGGGTTCTTTTAAATTGAAGAGATTAGCAAACGTATGGTGGGTGATCTTAACTGGACCTCCTACTGAATCTGCGTAAAATAATTGTTTATTGGGGATTGGATTTTTTGCATATTTTGGTTGAATATAATTCTTATTAGAGCCGGTGTCTATTAATATTTTCATTACCTCTCCGCTATCTGTCTTACATTCGAAATATGGAAGCGAAGAGGTCTTCATCCTAAAAAATGAATGTCAGCTGCTATGTTATCTGTTTCATTTTCGGGAGTGTCATCGGGATATTGGTCGATGTACTCGATCAGGGTTTGGTCGTAATTATTCTCAATTTCGGAGTCTTGCTGCGCTTGCTGGTATTCTGCAAAATACTCGGGTTCTTCTTGAACTGGTGGATACTCAGGAACATCTGTTGTCAGATGATAGTTCCTTTGCATTTTCTGAGGCTGAGGTGGTCTAAAATTGGAATTATCAAATGGTCCTCTCTTCCCTGCATACTTAAATGGTGCTGGCCTATTCGCATAGTTGACCATGTTCGTACGTATGCTACGATCAACATCCATTGGTTCAGGTTTGGGTAATGGTTTTGGGGCGTTAGGCCTCTGAGGAGCAAATGAATATTGTTGTCCTCGGTATTGAGGTTGTCCTTGGTATTGAGGTCTATTTGGGGTAAAGAATTGTTGTCGATTTGAGAACGGTCTATATCCAAACTTCGGAATATACGCAAGGTCTGGGTAAAATGGTTCCTGTCGACGAGGATTATGATAGTTTCTAAAGGGTGGCGTTGGTGGAGGATTATTTTGTTGTTTTCTATGGGAGACATGATAGTCATTGGCATGGTTGGCTCTGAAATTTTGGTTCTCGAGTTTGAGACAAAAATGTAGTGCTTGTGGCAGGTCTATTGGCTCCTTAATTCCCAGGAGTCTCGGTAGATCGCCATTCAAACCACGTACGAAAGTATCGAGTGCTTTATCCCTGTATGTTTCGGTTAACAATCGCATTGATTCTGTACTAATTTCCATACAAGCGATTTTGTTTAGTATTAGGGACAGATGAGAATAAACCCTTTGGTAAAATTCTTGAGTCGAAGATTTTCCTTGAATGAGAGATGTCATCTGGTACTCTAGTGTACCTAGGTCGCGTTTGTCTGCGTAGTGGATTGTGAGACAACGTGAAATTGCTTTCCAATCTAGAGGTGTGTTATACGATTCAAGCGCTATGTCTGCGCTACCTATAATTTTGTTTCTGATAACGCTGAGAATTCCGTAATACTTAGGGCTTCCTTTTGTATGTTCGTAAATCCATAGTACTCTATCCACACTCTTCTTCCATGAAGAGAACTCGCCGGGGGTTCCTGAAAATTCTCTAAGGCAACGAACGATGTCTGGGACTTTATCTAAATCGGTCAGGCTGATATTGTGGATCTATGGTCTGATCGGTGGCCGTTGATAATTCAGCATTGGGGTTCATAAAACTTCGCACTAAGGCTGGACCTTGTGAAACAAGAACTTGAGAGACGATGGATGAAATTAGGGATTGTAATTCAGGAGTGGTGTTAGGTAATTGATTTGCACTTGCGGTATTTGAACCTGCTTGTGGTTGGGGGGTTGATTGAGGTAATACCGGTCTATCTATGTGCCCCTTAATCCCTCGTGGGACATAGGGCGGAAACAGTTGCCCTCCAGCGGACTCTGTTTTGCGCGACAGCTCTTAGCTCTGACCAGGATCTCCCAGTAGTTGCGGCCTCTGCTAGTAGGGTTCTCCTCCACGTTGTTCTAGGTCTTCCAACTCGACGGGATCCTTGCGGGTTCCAGTCAAGGGCCTGTTTGGCTAGATTTTCGTTATCGCGTCGCAAGGTGTGGCCAACCCAATTCCATTTCCTTCGCCTGATTTGGTCGTCTATCCTTTCTTGGCCGGCACGGCGCCATAGCTCTTCATTTGAAATTCTATCTTGCCAGCGGATTTTTAGGATACGACGTAGGCATCTGTTTATGAAGACTTGTAGGCGCCCTGTGATGAATTGGGTGACTTTCCATGTTTCGCAACCGTATAAAAGAACTGCCTTAACGTTGGAGTTAAACAGCCGCAATTTGGTGTTGGTTGAGATCTCCGTTGATCTCCATATGCGGAACAAGCATGCATATGCGCTTCGTGCTTTATTTATTCTGGAACTGACGTCTTCTTCTGCACCACCATTTTCGGTAATAATACTACCGAGGTAGCAGAATTTATCTACCAGTTCCACGTCACGGTTATTCAGCGCAGTTCGTTCAAGTGTGTTTGCATTTATCCGCATTTCTTTGGTTTTATTCGGATTCAGCCTTAAGCCTGCTAGACTACTTTCTGTTGCCAAATTGTTTAACATGTTTTTTAGCTCCTGATGTCTGTGGGCCAGCAAACAGATACCGGTGGTCTAACTAAATTGTTTGGAGTCGTCATTTTTAAGATTTAATCGAATCGTATAAAAACAAGTAAAAATAAAAACTTCAATATATATGTGTAAATAACTTTTGAGAATTTTCCAATTTTCTTGGATATTTTAACTAATAAAGCTCGCTCGCTCAACTTTTTAAGGCGAATCCTTTATTGCCTTTATTTTATTAGTAGTAGTAGTAGTAAAAAAAACCCAATAAAATATATGTATTCAATAATAAAATAAGTAAGTATGTTCAATAAAGGAGAAAAAAAAGATCAATAATAAAAAATATATGTTCGGTAATAATAAAAAAAATCAATGAATAAAAAATATGTTAAATAATAAAAAATCAATAATAAAATATATTCAATAATTAAAATATGTTTGATAATAAAGAGATATATTTGATAATAAAATTTAAGAAGAATAAAACTCAAATAGATGTTTCAAAAATCTTTAATAATTTTCTCACTAAATGGTCACTTTTTATTTCGATTTAGGAGTATTATTTTTATCCGTAGTATTTATTTCCTTTAAAGAAAAATTCCACACTGTATTCTCTGTGTAGATAGATTTAAATATAAAAAATCTTCAAATAATTTCTGCTTGAAGTATATTATCCTTGATTCAAAAGGATGAGTTGCATCCTTTCAATTATGCAATTTTATGCTTCTGCTTTTGGTTTACGATAGATTTATGCACTTTATACTTTATTTTTATAAATTCTTACTTTAAGTGAAATTTTTCTTCAATTATTTTCACTTTTATATTTTCTTTACTTTAAGTAAATGACTTTTAAAAATTTCTTTTCCACTTTTTTATAGTATGTAATAATAGCTTAAGAGGTAACTTACAATTTTATAATATGCATTCTAGCGGACTTGGCGTACTGCGACTGCTGCAGATGATTCCCTTTTTTCCGGTTGTGGTGACTCGGGCTCCAACAAACAATACTTCAGTGACGAGTGCTAATATTCTAAAGATTTAGCACTTCTGCTAGTTGCTGGGTTCTGGGACACAGGATGCGCTTCTTGAGGGCCTTTTTTTTGTAGATCTGCGCTGCTTTACAGGGCTTTAATATTTCACTAATTCACTAGTTATTTTACTCGCGACACTACTTGAGGGCCTTTTACGAATTTTAAACTTCTTAGCGAAAAGGAAAATTAGCTACAAAAACTCCCGTGTCCCTGCTCGGGCGCCAGTTAAAATTTTATTTTGTTAAAATATTAAAAAAAATATTTCTTTATAATTTTGGAGCTTTGTCCAATCTTTATTGATGTTCACTTAAGACTAACTACAATTAATTTCTTAACGTAGAATAAAGCTAACTTATCCTATCATTGTCACCTGCCCTGCCGCGTGACTACATTCCGGTTGCACCGAATCCCACGATGGCTGGATGCGCGTGTTATCTTCTAGACATGGTGTCAGCATTTTTACAGTTATTCATTTCAGGTTTTATGAAATTATGGTGACAAAAGATGATCCGTTAACTTGTATGTTACATTAAATTTGAGTATTTCCTGGTAATGCTAAGAAGTAATGTATTAGATGAAATCTTTAAAAGTATTACTGTTCGTAAGTTTCACTACAAATGCTATAGTATGACTACATAAAGTATTCCAGAAGTTCGTTAGAACTTCCGTATGAGTTTTTATAATGATTATGTTAATAAATAAAAAAAAATAAAATGAAAAATGATGATGACTAACGAACGTATGTTTACCGATTCTATTAGCCCCTCCACACACACGAGTACCAGAAGTGTTGAAAATAATAATCGTCGAGGTTCTTTTTCAACAAATTTAGTTTTAATAATTATTTTCTTTTATGTTTTAATCATTTTCACATTTTGAATAAAGTTTTTTGTATGATTTTTATGCATTTTTTAAATGCTGGATCTCAATTTTGTCACTTTTCTCAATTTTGTCACTTTTTTCTTGTCGGGTCGGTTTACTGGCAGTGCTACGAGAGGGCAGCACTTGACACCAAAAACAATCTTTAATATGAAAAAAGTACAATAAAAGCAGTAAAAACAAGTAAAAAGTGTATAGAAAATAAAAAAAAATAAAATAAAAATAAACATTATCAGAAAGAATCATAATAATAATTAATTATGTCAAAAATTAAAATATGAATAGCTATGTCGGTAATGTAAAAAACTCAAAGTTTTAATATAACCAACAAGATGGCGCTGCAGTATGTCCGCATGTTTACTTGCTAGCTTAGTATGGAGTTCGAACGGAATTCCGTTCCCCATATATAAAATACACGTAAAAAGATGCACGGAATTCCGTTCACCCGATTTTTCCGTGTACTTTTTGTTTTATGTGTACGGACTTCAAACGGAATTCTCTTGGTAATATATCACTTGCAAATTTCTAATAGATGGCTCTGCAAGGGAAATTGGAGACTTTTTTCCGTTCACGTTGGAACGGAATAAATAGCTAGACAATTACTCCGTGTTGCACTTTGGGTAATTTTGACAGAACGACAGAAAAATAGCTGTTGCCTTGGTGATTTTTGTAGTTTATTGTAGTTTATTTTTTTAAATTGTCTGTTTTTTTTTGTGATTCTGACTCTGAATAATAATTGCGGTTTAAATAAATGAAATATTTCATTTTGAATGCTTTTTATTTTATGTTATTTTCTTCTGACTCTGCAACCACCGCATACGCCCCACTAATTATTAATAAATATGTACACAAGAGTCAGCTGTTTACTTTTTCTCCACTATGTGGAAAATCCGTGTAGAATTAAATTGCAAAAATGCTGAACGGAATTCCGTTCGAACTCCATACTATGTAGGCTTAAAGCCTATTATGGAGTTCAAACGGAATTCCGTTTAGCATTTTTGCAATTTAATTCTACACGGAAAAAATCGTGTAGAAAATATTGTGGAGAAAAAGTATAAAGTTGACTCTTATGTATTTATTAAGGGGTACGTCTGCGGTGGTTGCAAACAAAAAATAAAAAACATTCAATAAGAGTAATTACATTTTTTGAACCGCAATTATTATTATGAATTTAATGAAAGTCAGAATTAAAAAAAAAAACGAATAAATTTCAAAAATCAGAACGGCAAAAGGTGATTTGCTGTCGTTCTGTCAAAATTACCAACAGCACAACAACGGAATAATTGTCTAGCTATTTATTCCGTCCAACGTGAACGGAAAAAAGTCTCCAATTTCCCTTGCAGAGCCATCTGACAGAAAGTTTCACAAGTACAGAATTCCCTTCGAAGTCCGTGCTCCCAAAACAAGTACACGGAAAAATCGGGTGCATCTTTTTACGTGTATTTTATATGGGGAACGGAATTCCGTTTGAACTCCATACTAGGCTTAATCTAAGTAGCTATTCGTCGTTGATCAAACGCCATCTTCATATTTCGGTTTCATTCGACCGCGCTTTTCTTTCCTGAACATTACAAATGTTGGGTTGACAACTACTGTTTTACCGACTGTTCAATTGAAACGTTTAAAATACATTTTGTCATTCTCGAATTTATTCGTTATTATTCGTTTTCGCGTAGCGGGTTTTTACACAGTGCTGTTTTTTAGTGATTGTTGCTTCTTATATAATTATCAGTGTAAGAATTTGTTTTGAATAATAAAAAACAGTATGAGTTGTCTTTAAAACATAGCGCCTAAAAAGGGCAAATCATATCATATTTCATAAATCATAACAATTAATATTGCAATTATAAAACCATTGAAATTGTAAATATTTAAAGTTTGAATTTAACAACACGACATGATATCGAAACTGTATGAGTGAATTCTCATATTTCATAAATCATATCAATTAATACTGCGATATTAAAACCATGATATCCTAAAATACAACGATATTGTAAATATTGAGTATGAGTTTTTTTTAATATCATCCTAATAAATCTTAATTCTAACAAAACGTCATGATATCTTAGAATATAAGTTTTTTCTTAAATTCCATACTGTTGAAATTAACATCATGAATTGGAATTCGCGAAACGTGGGCGAACCTGTAACAAAACGGTACTGATATAAAAAAACAGTATGAGTACGTATGAAAAAAATAGTACGTAATCGTAAAACATAGTTTAAGAAAAACTGAACTTTCAATCAAAAAACTTGAACATCTTAGAAAACTTCATAATGATAAACGGCATGAGTTGATAGTAACAAAATAAAAACGCTAAAGGAGTGTATGATTTTGTATTAAAATTATTACATTCAAAAATGCTTTGTGATAGGAATGAAAATCGAAATTTCCGTAACACCAGATATCTGGAACAAGAATCAATTCAAACAATGTATATAACAAAAATGTATCAATTCTTTAACAGAATTTGTAAACAAAACTTTTAAAGAAAACTCATACCGGTCCCATTTCATACATTCAACAAATACATTCAACAAACTCATAAAACTAATAATCGAGGACTACTCTGAAATTGTACATAGTAATTCGACTCTATCTCGAAATACTATGTTAACATAGTGCCGATAGTAAACCGCGGTGAAAATAGCAGTACAAAAACTGCTATTCCGCAAATGACACCAAAATTATTGTAATGGTAAAAATATTTGTTTTCTAATAAGTTCAAATTCCAGAAATGTTATAATAATCGATACATATTTGTATGGGCTCTAGTCGGAAGCCGAGTTGCTTAAATGTGCAGTAGATGTCGATGGTATTCAGATTTCTGGACGGAAAAATCGCCCATCCAATTATCATGACTTCGCTAAACTAAAATCGAGTAAAAGTACACACGAAAATGTCTGACAGATGAAATTCGACCTTATGTTTAATCGTCAGTTACTAAAAAACAAATGATCATGTCATCACGCAAGTAGCGTGTTATCTTATTTGAATCAAACTAACTCTCCCAAACGAAAAAACCCTGGTAGCCAGCTTTATGTAAAATTTACACAAATTTCATGTAAAATGCTTTTACATCAAGATTTACACAAAATTTACATGCACCTAACTCTGCATAGTTCTAGAAGATTTAGATAAATACTAAACGAGGAAAAAACTCGAAAAAAAAAAATTAAGTTCGAAAAACCTCAGGATTGTATTTTTTATTCATTTTTAAATTGAAATAAAAATTTCTAAAAAAAACTTTGTAAAATAAGTATATTATGCACCGAGGGCGCCACTGCGCCTAGTGCTATATGGTATTTTTTGACACTTAACAGCGGAACAAAAAGTGGAACTAAACATTTCAGAGTGCTGTATGCCGCTGTCAAATGTCGAAAATAATGTGTCTAACTGCGTAGTTAGGTGCATGTAAATTTTGTGTAAATCTTTTTGTAAAGTTCGGCTACTAGGAAAATTATGTATTTGTTCGAACCGAAAAAGATTTTAAAAGACTACGTAATTATAACACGAAATAACAATTCATCAACAAAAAGGTAAATTCATTGAACATGAAAACCCTTTCTCTTATTAAAATCCGTGTCCTTCTTATTAAAATCGTTGAATGATATGAACATGGCAGCATAAGATTTCTTTACGCATTATACGATTCTTTATTGGTCGAGTTTGAACGGAATAGAAAACAGCAAATTCACTTGGTAACGTTTTATTAAATCAAGGGAATGGAACAGTGTTTCCTTCCCTACAAATCAGGGATAATTTAGACGTTGCTCATGCACGTGAGATGGAATCTCACGTTCTGACAAATCAATATGCACGTCGTAAAGATAGTAATAGAGAAAATACGTTGTTATTCGTTGTTAAATGTATGAAATGGGGCCGGTATGAGTTTTCTTTAAAAGTTTTGTTTACAAATTCTGTTAAAGAATTGATACATTTTTGTTATATACATTGTTTGAATTGATTCTTGTTCCAGATATCTGGTGTTACGGAAATTTCGATTTTCATTCCTATCACAAAGCATTTTTGAATGTAATAATTTTAATACAAAATCATACACTCCTTTAGCGTTTTTATTTTGTTACTATCAACTCATGCCGTTTATCATTATGAAGTTTTCTAAGATGTTCAAGTTTTTTGATTGAAAGTTCAGTTTTTCTTAAACTATGTTTTACGATTACGTACTATTTTTTTCATACGTACTCATACTGTTTTTTTATATCAGTACCGTTTTGTTACAGGTTCGCCCACGTTTCGCGAATTCCAATTCATGATGTTAATTTCAACAGTATGGAATTTAAGAAAAAACTTATATTCTAAGATATCATGACGTTTTGTTAGAATTAAGATTTATTAGGATGATATTAAAAAAAACTCATACTCAATATTTACAATATCGTTGTATTTTAGGATATCATGGTTTTAATATCGTTCTAGTTTATATTTACCTTGCAGAGATATTGTAGTGATATTCAGTAAAAGACTAATTCAGTCGATTTTTAATTTTTTTATTCAGCCAGGTAGTTTTTATTTATTCTTTATTCCATGTGCGAAATTGTTTCTGAAGTCATTGATTTGAAATTTTTAGTCATGGAACTTCCAATTTCCATTATAACACAATGACAATAACCCGAACGTGCCAAGACACTATAGCAAGCGATTCATTAACTGATTGTTCAAGTGCGCGAACCAGAACCGATTTTTAAAGACTGCAAGAAGAGGTGTTTTGTCTATTATATTGCAAAAGCTATTCTCCCTGACACTGGAGCACTTTAGGGCATGATAGGGCATGATAGGGCATGAGTATCCAGGAATTGAGCGGACAAGTGAACAGAAAAGAGTTTTTTGTCACCAAAATATTGTTAAGTTCATTAGCCCTTCTATTTATAAAGCCAAGAAGCTTGTTGGCTTTGGAAGTAATATTTTCGTAGTGCAAATTAAAACTGCACTTTTTGTCTAGAATGATACCTAGATCCGTAATGTGATCGACATGATCCAGTGCTTTGCCGTTGACATTAAAGCACTGGGGTTGTGCAGTATTACTACGGGTGAAGGTAACTGCGTGACATTTGCTGGTGTTAAGTTGCAATTTATTTAAAGTGCACCTTTCTTATAATGCATTCAGTTTCGACTAAAATAAGAAAACTACCTCAACTTTTGATTTTATAACATTATATATATTTTATGGTCATCTGCGTAAAATAGATGTGGGATATTTTGTAGTCTAGGAGACTACTGAGATAAATATGTATATTGAATAAAAGCGGACCTAGATGACTACCTTGTGGAACACCAGAAGTTACATCGTTTTCTTCTGACAAACATCCTTGAAATCTGACAATCTATGTCTTTTCATTCGAATATAATTTAATCCATGCAAGGGCAGGACTTGATACTCCGATCAAAAGCCTTGCTGAAATCAGTGTAAAACAGGGTCAATTTAAATGACCGTTCTCCATAGCACATAGCAGTTCAGGGATTAGAATCATAAGGTTTGGGATGGTCGAACGTTCTGAAACCATAATACTTTTCGTTAAGGCATGGTTCGATTAGAGAGACGATTTTATCAATTGGACGAGATGTGTCAAAGTTATACTTTTTGCACATAGCAGATATGGGTTTGACAACGACGATATGAGCCAGTGAGCTCCTCCTGAATTCGTGCTCTCTGAACATTTTAATTCGGCGCTCCCGGCTGTATGCCTACATTATTGTATCACATATTGGACCGTCCACAACACACTTACACCCGCATGACCATGGAAATAAAGCACAAGCTTAGAATGATCTCGATCGAAGAGAAATTGGCCGGAGTAAAAAGAAATAAACAACCTGCTCGGGCGAATCGTTCCAATTGTCAAAAACTCGTATTGTCTTGCCTGGTGTGATGCTCTAAGTCAAGAAAGCAGTTTTTTTTTTTGAGTATGACAAATTCGGATAACCATGCAATGACCAGGTGTAGGTGTTCGAACTTCCTGTAATGTTGTCTCCAGATCTATACCACAGCACGAGGTTGTAACTCTTATCCATTATTTATAAATCCCACATTTCCGCTTCCCTTACCATCTTTCCAAAAAAACCTTGTTGATCAATTCTTAACCGATTGTTTGAAGAACTTCATGATATACTATGTTCAATGTTTTTCTATTTGAAGCTAGGATGTCAAGATTTTCAAAGTTTCCAACACTTGAACAACCTACATACAGCTAACCGGGAAATGACACAATTGTGCCCGTAAAATTTGAATTTATAAGTCTCGATCATAAATTCGAAGTGGCCCACCTACTATTCCCAGTGGTAGAGAGAGAGAGAGCAGTACACTGCTGGGCCCATATGGCTGCTCTACCACTAACCTGCTTCTTGTAGCCGCAGAGCGCAGGCTGCCTGCTGCATGATATATAGATCAGATTGAGATCAGGTTGAGCTTCTTTCTTTTAATAATAGTTGAATACAAAAACCAGTACAAACTTATCCGATCGGATATCCAAATGCAGTCATTTATATTCAAATTCTACGTTCAAGCAAAAGAACATGCGGTAAACAAGTCCTTATGGTAATATTACTATTTAACAGCACCATTTCTAGCTTCAATTTATCAAAATCTCACATTTTAAAAAAAGTGCTCACATGAATGAAAATAACTTACCTGTCTGAAATTGCCTGTTACCAAGTTATCAACATTACCTTAAGTGGTTTCAGTCGTTAAGACGTTTCTAAACTAAGGCCAGGGGATATAATAAAAGTTTCTTTGCAAATTATTGACCAATTCCTTCCTGATACCCGCCATACACGTCCAGCCACCATTAGTTGAAAATTTATGACTACTTCCTAGTTTTGCCCCCCACCACCAAACAACGTCCTGCACCCCTATCCAAAAAGATCAAAATACTTTCCCCTGGTAACAACCGTTATAAAAATTTTATTAAGAAATTGTGCAGCTCGTGGAAATTGCACCCAGGAAAAATAACTGCAGGCAAATAAAATTTACCGTTATGCTATATTACAGGTATGAAGGTGTGCGAAAGGATTTTAGAAGGAATCGCCTAGTTTATTCGACTGCCATCGGGCGTAGGAGCAAATCACCTTTTGATTGCTTCCTTTGGTCACGGAAGCTCAACAGGGGCATGGTGGGAGGTAATTACACATGTTCATGGGGCACCTGTGATGGCCATGAACTTACCTAATCCCTGGCAGAACCCTTTGAGGCTGAGCGGGGCGAGCTATTCTGGGGTCCTTTGCATGTCCCTTAAGTATCTGAAAACTACGCGGAAGGGATCCATTGTGCCGGTCGCCAAATTAGGGCGAATAGCACAAAATTAAAAGAGCAAACGTGAAGGTAATGAGACCATTCCGATAAGGCCCGGAAGGGGATGGCCGCCCGGGCAGCCTTATATGCTGTGTGACCGTGTGGCTCCACAATCAAGCCAAGTGCTAACCATTATATTTGATCGAAATTTCGCTCCCTTAGCCCAGGCTTGCCCAGCAGAGCGGCGCTAGTGGAGGGCGGGCCCACACCCCCACATACGGTAGCCAGTCGATTCAAGTCGTTTCAATGTAATACTAACGGCTGGCATCATATGGCATTAATGTTTCTCCGAGTATTTTGACTTTTTGTTCGTATATTACCAATGCAGCTTCCCTTCGCCGTCTGCTGCTCTTAATGTCACTTAATGCCAATGGATTTTCTCGAGGAGTTTTTTTCGGTCCTTCCACATATTCTGGCGATCTTGGGGGAGTCATTGGGGAAGCCAAGGATAAGATGAAATCAGGTCGAATAAAAAGAGAGAAACATGAAACTTTTTATAGAACACCAACGGAAAGCAGAAGAAGCCATTATGAAGGACAATTTTTGTATTTGGTGGCCACAGCTTGCACAAATTCCATAAATGTAACGTCTTTCGTCGGATATGTGTTGTTGCTGCATTTCGCTCTGGTCCTGGCTTGTGGTTATTGCTACTCCAACGAGGTCGGAACGTAAGCAAACGTCATTTGATATTACAGCCAATGGCTACCATGACTGTCTCGTGTGTTTGTATTTGCGGTGCATGATAACAAAATGGCAGACCGCAAAAGTTATTTCGTTTCATGGCGTTTTATTGGTCAATCACCTTTTGATAGCTAAAGCGATTCGCTCCAAATATTAATTAGTTTTTATAAAAGATTTTTTAAGTGCTACGGTTAATATAGTGGCAATTTGTTTGCAGTCAAGCTGTAAAGTAGTTTTAAAAGTTTAATCACCTATTAGGACTTTAGTTACCTGCACCAGTTTTTCTTCTTCTTCTTAAATGGAGCTGCATTCGCTGTATGACTCGGGTTTCTTAAAGATTTTACTTTCAGTCGCCTCTATTTTTTGCTAGATCTCTCTATTTCCTAATGGGAAGTTTTTGTGAATCTTCTAGCATAACATCAATCCACGTATTTCTAGGTCCGTCTACTATTCTGTTCCCTCCTTGCCTGTCACCAAAATTCCGAGCTAGCAACTATACTATATTTATTTCGTCAAACGTTATTTCTTCAAACTCTTCTTTCGTTCTAATGCGGAATTTATTTTCGATAATATTGGCCAACTAAATATGTACTGTACTTAGAATTTTCCATTTCAGGATTTTAATTAGTGATGAGAAAACGCAAGAGCAAGACAATACTAGTCTAGTCTCGTTCTTATTCAGTCTGTCTTGTTCTTGTTCTTGCTCTTGCAAAATGTGCAAGAACAAGACAAGACTGCAAGAACAAGACCATTTTTGCTCATCACTAATTTTAACTTGATAGTCTGTTGATAGTCTGCACTAGTTTATCCTCCGGATTAATTATCTGGAGGCCCTAGGCAGAACCTGTGGCAGGACCCTGCAAAAATATTCAAACCATATTCATTGACAGTAGATAGAGAACAAAATCTTCTTCTTCTTTAACGGCCCTACGACCAGGATCCGGTCCGGGCCTCTTGTAACTGTTCTCTCCATCTGCCCCGATTCTGAGCTGATGTCATCCAGTTCGGCATCCCTAAGCTCTGAGCGTGCAGGTACCCTGCCCACAGGAGCCAACCGAGCTTTATTTTCTTCACAACATCGTAGATCTCATCATTGCAGTCTTCGGAATCGTCTTTCCTCAAATAGGAACCAAAAATCATCCGAAGAATTTTCCTCTCATAGGTTTGGGTGCTTTGTGCTAACTACTCATGTTTCAGATGCATATGTGAGTACCGGTAAGACCATCGTCTTGTATAGTAAAATTTTAGACGTTATAGTTAGATGCTTAGATTTAAAGAGCCTCGACAGACTATAGAAAAGCTTTGTTGGGTTTTAGCAGTCGTCCATGCTCCATGGTATGGTTCCATGCTATTGGTTCCATGCACTGACATATAGGTAGAATGGACAGCTCATGAGGAATTTTTCATGGCACCAATTTGTTCCATAGGCTACAAACCTTTTTTCACTCCATGTAAACACCGGAATCACTTTTGAAATTTACATTTTTTTAAATACGTACTTAAAACATTAAAACAACACAAATATTTTGTTTAAAAAAATTAATAAACACTATTTTCACTTTTTCACCTTTTAAAATGCCTTTTTTTCATTAATTTGCAAATTTTATGTGTATCTGATTTAAGTTCTTAACGCCTGTTTTAGCAACTGACATTCTGTATGTCAAAATCCGGGGGTCTATGGGGAAAAGAGCAAAAGATATAAACATCACTAGTGCAAAAGGGAAAATATAAAATCAGGTCTGATTTTACTTCTGAGTGCTTCTGTCAGTTTGGGGGTCTATGGATGAGTGCGACAACTATACTTTTGGGTGCCATCGATTTGTATGGAATAATTTCAGATGAGCAGTCCATTATTATATGTCAGTGGTTCCATGCTATTGACCGAAGGTAGGTGAGTGAGAGTTTCTTGTACAGCTGTTGTTGTTCTTCCACTGATGGCAATGTCATCTACATAAGCCAGCAATTTAGTGCACTTGGGGAGGATTCTGCCCCTTGATGTCACGCCCGAATCTCGGATCACTTTCTCCAACGCCAGGTTGAAAAGGAGGGAGGCCAGGCCCCCTTGTCGGAGTCCTTATAGATGTTGATTGATCTGGGTAGTATTCGAATACCTTTACTTGGCTTGTCACATTGGTCATGGTCAACCTACATATTCTTGTCATTATTTTGGGGATGCCGAACTCTCTCATGGCTTTGTAGAGTTCTACCACTGGCTATGCTATCATAGGCGGCTTTAAAGTCTATGAAGAGGTGTTGAATTGAGTTTTGAAACTCTAGATATTTTTCCATAGCCTGCCTCAAGGTGAAAATCTGACCAGTCGTTGATTTGCATAGGCTGAAGCCCCACACTGGTAATGGCCTATGATATTTCTGGCGTGCTTTGTAATAGTGATGAGCAAAAATGGTCTTGTTCTTGCAGTCTTCTTGTTCTTGCATATTTAGAAAGACCAAGAACAAGAAGACTTAGTTATGCTTGCAAGAACAAGAACAAGACAGACTGACCAAGAACAAGACAAGAACAAGACTAGATTGGTCTTCTCTTGTTCTTGCGTTTGGGCATCACTACTTTGTAGGATAGCGGAAAATATCTACATGGTATTCAACAATACCGCAATAATTAGTGCATATTGCGATATCTCTTTTTTTATGGTTGCCTTTTCTGCAGTTTTCTGGCGTCGCTTCCTGCTCCCATACTTGCACAATTAATTCATGAATCGCTTGGTGTAATGTAGGCTCTCCATATTTAACCAACCGCTGGGATGTCATTTGCTCACGAATCCTTATTGTTTTTGAGCCGGGTTATGGCTCTGCTAACTTCTTCCAAGCTTGGTGGCGGCAGCATAGCATTATAATCAGATATTGGTAGAGCCTCCGACTCTTTGGTAGA